>JXOS01042288.1:0-12378 GCA_001015075.1 Cirrula hians
TTTTTTTTAAATATTCTCTTCAAATGATCCATTTGCTAATATGAAGGAAAATGGATTCAATTGGTGCAATATTTGGGGTACTTCTTGTGAATCCCACGTAACATGAAATATGTTAAAATTTTGAATTTTAAGTCTAGCAAACTAGTTTCTATACACAAAGTTGAACGTATAAAATTAGGTTCCAATATTGTGGAGTAGATTTGCATCTTCGGCTGAACAAAAATCAATAAAATTGTGACTTTAAAATGTTTCTGTGTTATAGATAGGCTTAAACATTTGCATATGAATCTGGCAAGCATGTTTCTATATACAAATATGAGGGTAGAAAATAGGACCCAAATAAATTTTAGAAAATCTGCTAATTCTGTTGGACAAAAATTTATGAAATTGTGATTTTTTAATGTTTCCATATGACAGTTAGTCTTACTCTATACTTTTCCATTTCATTCTTAATAAAGCGCAATATTTAATTAGACTCAAAAATATATTACATGTCATAAATAAGAACTATAAGCGCTTTGATAGCTTAAGCTTGACTTTGTTGAATTATTTCTGAATCAACCATCACATCTATGAGAAATTGGTCTTGCCATGTCCGTCAAGCTGACCGTTTTTCTGTAAGCAAAACTTCGAAAGAAGGGCTTATGGTGGAATAACGAAATTTAGCACATATATTCAATGAATAAATTTTAGTTTGTAGTTTGACTAAGGCAAGAGCCGATCCAGATTTGGGGTACCGCTTATGCAAAATTAGGGCTTATGACTATTGCACCCTTGAAAGTTTGCAATCAAATTATGTTGGACTTGAAAGCAGCCTGCTTTAAAAAGTGATATGTTTGCATGAAAATGAAGGACATTTCCAGCGTGCGGTGGTTTATAAAAACAGTTTAAAGCACACGACATGATTTAAAGTCATAAGAAATGCTTCTGATGATGGAACTCTGGTTTCTACCGAAACAAGTGTCAAGCCAACGACATCATTTTAAATTAAACGAATTTTTAGAAGAACCATGCAATAATATAACCAATGTGTCTATTAAAAAAAAGTCATGATTGTCAGAAAATCAAAGATATCTCTTTGATCCGAACAGATGGTTTCAAATAACCATTAATGAAGTTATAAATAAATAATGATATTGATAATGATATCAACTATATCCATATACATTTTTTATTGAATTCAAATAAATACTACAAAGGTGTCTTCAAAATATAATAGGATCCATAACCACCAAATCTGTACTCCAAATATCTCTTTGGAAGCTATGTGCAATTAATTTTTCTAGCTTGTAATGACGAACGTTTGGATAAACCTACTCTCACTGGAATTGTTTGAGTGAATTCTTCATCGATTACAAAATTGAGTTTAAGAATCTTAAACGTGTACAATTAAATGCCATTAAAGTTGAATTTATGTTTGTTTGTATTTTGTTGCTTATTAAAAATCCGTAAAGTTAAACTTTTTGCAATTAAGGGTTAATGCTGTAAAAGGTTAGCAAAAAGTTGTTTCCACTTTGAAGCGACTAATTACGCATTAAATATTCAGATGATGAGTATATACACAAATAGAAAATTTATCAGTAGATAAATGAATGAAATGAATGAAAAATTACCCATCACTATGGTAAGCTGAGTTTCTGGCTGAGTTCAGTTGGCACGCAAGTTTTAAACGGCTAAGCAAATAAGAGCTCATTTAATTTACTCGTTGCGTAGAAAATTATGTTTTTTCATTTTTTTTCTATTTCGGTATTTCATATTTATTTACTGCTACTTTTATATTAATTATTTTTTTGCTTTTTGACAAATTTCAAATTTCGTTGCTTACAGTGAGCGTCCGCTTAGGCAAAACCTTATAAGCGGACCTCATAATTAAGACAGTGACTGAAAAAAAATAAGAAATAAAAAATAATAATAATAGTGAGAGCAGCGAAACACTGAAATAAAAAATTAATGCACTACTTCTCTCTCGTTTATTTTTTATTTTTTAATTTTTTTTTATTTTAATAAATTTTGTACAATTTGCTTGTTTGTATTATCTGCTTTTGTTGTTGCTGCTGCTGCAGTCATTGCAAGCAAGCGTAACGCTCAGCTAGGAAAGTTATGAATCTCATAAAAAACTTTCGTATTGCAGGAAATGAAAAATTTTTGCTAATGACCGCTGTTGCAAATTTTACGCTATAAAAGCAATGATAAAAAAAAAAAAAAAAAAAACAAACATTTTAAACAAAATTACTTAAAAAACAAGGATGAAATTTACAGTCGGGTTAGACCGAAAGTGAGATGCATGTCGCTACCAAAATATTTATTGTTCTGTCCAAATGTGTACAGAGCCGTATTTTCGGACCATAAAGGTATATTGGTGAATTAACTCAGTTTCATCCAATCATTTGAATTTTTAGTACACGAATTGATCATAATTTTGATAACCACTTTCTCTTCTTTCTCATTTTTATTTCGTTTAATTTGATTAATTATTCTATTTAAATTTCCTTAAAACTCCCTCTTTTCCGAATACATAGATTTACTGGAGGTAACTAAGAATTTCAATAAATCTTGTTCAATTTTGGTACACTTATTGACTATATTTATGTTCACTGTGTTTTGAAATTTTATAAAATTAAAATTCTATCTGCGGGTAATTCTACATTAAACCCTTTGTACGGACCATAGAGGTTTACTGGGGGTACCTCTGAATTTCATCCAATCATTCTCCCATTTTCGTACACTCACTTCGTATTTTTATATGCCTTCAATTCAGAAATTTAAAACNAATTATAACTGTGGTTAATTGATTTAATGGATTTATAGATTTATTTTATAATAACGACCATTTTTGGAATACATTAGATGTTATGAATATCCATGAAATTGGATTGCGAAATACCAACTCTTACGGTTCTAGTAGAGTNACATCATAACTGTAGTTGATTGATTTAATGGATTTATAGATTTATTTTATAATAACGACCATTTTTGGAATACATTAGATGTTATGAATATCCATGAAATTGGATTGCGAAATACCAACTCTTACGGTTCTAGTAGAGTTAAGGTCTGAGTTTGGAGTAAAGAGGTGTACTGGAGGTATCCGAAATAAGGTCAGATTTTAATCAAATTAACCTTGCGACCAAAAATTTTTCCCTTGATAGTTTATGCCGAATTTCGTAAGTCTAACTCAATGCTTTCTTTCTGGTTTTTGCTTACGGACGGACGGACATCGCTAAATCAATTCCTGTGATGATGCTTATCATATTGGTATAGAGTTTGATAGGTCTCCGATCACTCGTTCTGGATGTTAGAAACGTACTGTCAAAACGAATATACACTTTGCCAATTTCATTGGCGACGTGTATAAAAAATTGAGCAAAACGCGGTTGGATGTGAAGGCACTGGCCTGCGAAATACAACAAACGTCACGTAAGACGGAAAACGGAAACTGCCTGGGTGAAGTTATGATGTTGATAATGCTGATTGGCGCCAATTATGCAGCAGATTTTATTCATTTTATTTTTATTTTTAGAGAACAGAAATATAATAAAGTGAAAATCAAACTCATAATTGCTGCTGCATTTTTAAAATTTTATATATTTCCATTTCATAATGCGCTCATTTTACTAACCAAAGCTTTTGCACAAACTCCTAATTCATTTCTTTTATATTAATGATGATGACTTTAACCGATAGTGTATCACGCATTTCTTTCGAATTCTTAAAATCAGACAATAGTTTAGTGTAGCTATGATTGATATAACCAAACAAAATGTGTTTATTTCAATTGTTTAAAATTGAACCGCATAGGCTCAGTTAAGGTATCTCCAATTTTATTCGTACCATGTCTATTTCCAGTATATGTATTGAAAATATTTATGCCAACGCAAGAAATTGAATGCCGTGAATGATAATTTTGCTGAAAACATGTTTTTGGACCACATATGTGTCTGAAGGAATCTCTGATTTCTACTCAATCATGAAACTTTTTTATAATTTTGCTTATAACTCTCTTTTCGGGGCATATTGGTTAATGAAATATATCTCTGATCTTCTTTCAATAAAGCCAAATCAACAATTATATATCGTTAATTGATTATCGTTAGTTGATTATTTTGGCTTGCTTGTTTCAGACCACTATTGGCGCTACGTACGTGTACTGGAGATACATCTGATTATTATCCAATCGCACCCATTTTTGTTACATGTTAAGATGCTATTACCTATGCAATTCATCTCTGCCCTTAGGCTTCAAAGTTTGAGTGGAGAGAAATACTTCGGGTACGCAAATTAGTGATCG
This sequence comes from Cirrula hians, assembly GCA_001015075.1. Classification (NCBI taxonomy): domain Eukaryota; kingdom Metazoa; phylum Arthropoda; class Insecta; order Diptera; family Ephydridae; genus Cirrula; species Cirrula hians. Next base: position 4,289 of record JXOS01042288.1, read on the forward strand.
GATCTTAGTCAATTTCAATTTCGATCTTTTTCCATTTTTCCATAGCTATGTTGCCATAAGTTATGTAAGCGATTCCCCCTCTCCCTTTTGTTTTGCTCACGGACAGACTAATGGACAGACAGACTAATGGACAAACGGAGATTGCTTGATCAATTCTTGTGATGATGCTGATCATATACGTATGCATATTGACAGACTTCCAATCACTCCTTCCGGGTCTTTCAAACGTTTGGCCAAAACTTGTATGTGCTTTAATCCAATTTAATACCCATCTTCCATTTTTATTGATGATGTGTATGAAAACCCTGGAACAACATGCCCATATTGGATAGATGATTTACTGAGGGCAAATGAACTCAATTATAATTAAGAAGACAATTGCATGTGGAACAACGAAAGTATATTCAGGTTCTCACTTCTTAAAACATGATAGATCGGTCGGTCAGAACCGACTACGTAATACTCATCAGTCGTTGATTATGTAATAATCAAAAGTCTAAGAATATTTTATTATTATGTATTGCAAGATTTTTAGTATTACCGACAATACAACGCATTATCATTATTCAAACCGATTTTGCTCAAATTGTTCAATGTTATCTCAATATCTCAAAAACGCTTTAATGCGAAATTTCAGTAGCTTTCGATAATACACCAGCGTTAATGTTTCAATAATACTGGGAACAAGAGATTTATAGGAAATATTCAAAGTTATTTTCAGATTCGCCTCAAACTCTGAAATCTATAGAAGCATCAAAATTACTTAACTTCCGAATAAAAAACAACATTGGTACAAATAAGAAGGTACTCAAAATTATGGACTAATTTCGCTCATAGTGTTGAATTTTATGGGAGTCACGTAGAAAACTCTAAAGACAAGGTATCATTTACATGCGATGATGTTAATTATATACAAGTAACACTAAAATTATGGGCATTCGACGAATATAGAGGGGTTAACGATTTAATTCGGAATGCAAATTTATGAAATTAACAAAACTAAACAAAAATACGACTTCTATCTTATTATTTTGTTACTTAACATAAGCACTTAACATTTGTTAAAAAAGTACGGATCAGCGCTGCTTTGCCCAATAAATACGGCATTTTAATTAATATTGTATTTAAAATCTAATCCTAATAAAAATAGCTCATATATTGAAAATGGTTGCGTTTATACCAATAAAATTGGCAAAGTGTATATTAATTGTCATGGTACGATTATAACACCCACAATGAGTGATTTGTAACCTTTCAGCACAGGAATTGATCTAGCCATGTCAATCCTTATGTAAGCGACAAAAAAAACCGAAGGACTACAGCTGGATTTACAAAATTTACATATTCTTTGGAAATTTATATCGAAGTTTGAATTTAGTTAAGATATTACGGATAACTCCAGTACACATATTTACTTAAAACTCATAGACAAAAAATAGATTGTTCCCAATATAAAGTTNATAAGTCCAGTACACATATTTACTTAAAACTCATGGACAAAAAATAGATTGTTCCCAATATAAAGTTTAAAGCAAAATTACCCACAGTCAACAATTAAATTTAACAAAATTATTTTATTCAATAGACCTTAATATGATCAATGTGTGCAACCAAAATGGACATGATTGGATAAACATCTGGGAACTTCAAATACATCTATGTGGTTTTCAGCAAATACAACTCGAAACATTAATCAAGGTCGAGGAAAATATAATTAACCAATTTAACTAAAATTCATTATTTGCTAAAAATCTGAGGGTCCTCTTGAACACCTTTGAATACCAAGAATTTTTTTTTTTCATAATTACATACAATTTTTTATTTTTGATTGAAGCTGAACCATTTCATAATGTGACTTCTCTTTACTAAACACTTTGAAATCGGCCTTCGCTGACTGTAACTTTTTAATTTTATGCACGTCGCCTATAAAATTCGCTAAGTGTAGATAAGTTTTGGTCATACGTTTGTAACACCTAGAACGGTCGCTCGGACACCTAACAAAATACATACCGATATGATCAGCATCACCACAGAATTCAATATAGCGATGTCAGTCCATGCGTCTGTCCATCATCAAAATATAAAGAGAGCGCATTGTTCTACTAAATTCAGTACACATAATCTTTGGAAACAAATATTCCGGGTACCTACAGTACACCTCTTTACTTTTTACTTAAATTGAGGCTTTAACTCTACGGGTACCGTAAATGCTGGCATTTTGTAATGCAATTTGGTTATTAGATGAATATTCATAACATCTAAGTATGTTCCAAGTATCGTCATGATTGAATGAAGAGGTACGTGATTGAATAAAATTCAGACATACCTTCAATACACTTATGAGGTCCGAAAAGAGGGATCTGAGCAAATTGGAATAGAATTATTTTAAATATTTTGGAAGCAACGTGGATCTAATCGTCAGCCTTAGCTGACTGAAATATTCTTTCTGGTGTTTTATTGGTTTTTCAAGTTATTCATAGTCAACATATCGGAAATCCTCTAGAGACTTGGATTGAATTCGAACTTGAATTTTNGATCTAATCGTCAGCCTTAGCTGACTGAAATATTCTTTCTGGTGTTTTATTGGTTTTTTAAGTTATTCATAGTCAACATACCGGAAATCCTCAAGAGACTTGGATTGAATTCGAACTTGAATTTTTACAACGTAATACTTCAAAGTAGAATTTCAAACATTTGTAATACACTTCAGTAGATTCCGTTTATTTTGCAATAGTTTTCAGCCTTTTCATCATTTATGTTAAAATACTGTAGAAGATAACTCGGAAATTAAAGGTCAATAGCGTGTTTTTTTTTTATATTTCAAACTGCATTTGAGACCACTTAATGTTTCACGTCGAATTTCAAACATTTGAAATAAGATTCAGTGATTACCTTCAACTACTAGTTCCTTTTCCAGATATCCTACACTGTTTCAATTCTGATTATATCGGTACTTTACATTAGAGACAGGTACTACTGGCTATGAGAATGGTGTTTGCATTACTAATCAAGATCTTTATGCCAAGAACTGATTTATTGATACGAAGTTGTTTAAGTTCAAGTACTTGAAAAAATTCAAAAAAATCCTGTTTAAAAACCAAAGCTTCTTCGAGAGGTTCTTGAATTTTCAAAGAAATTGGTTTATTTACAAAATGCGCACGGTTTGCTACTTTTATGGAACTTAAATAAACAAGATAATAGTTAATCGGTCTAAACGGACTACATAATCAGCATAACCATCAGTTCTTCATTGCATAGGATCATAAAAATATTGCAACAATACTAAATTCCAGTAACTGCCGATGAATTGAGTTATTTAAGAAAGTATCGCATAAAACTTTTATAATGTTATGGCAATAACCCAAACAAGCTTCCATACTAAATTTCGGTAGTAATGCAATGCAATGCCAGGAATTGTTACTGTTTTCCTTGAAATGGGGAATAAACAAGATACGGGAGGTAGTTGAAATTAAAAACTGATTTAGCCGATCTGCGCAATGAATCTGCGTTCTCACAAAAATATATTCACAATTCGATTATCAAAATTCTATTCGAAAAAATACTGAATTTATTATGGTCGCAGACAGATGGAAATAGAATTTAAGCCTCTTTCTGGAAGTCTTTAATTTAGTCTACAAAAGACATATTTTCGGAAATGATTATTATATATTATATAGATATAGATACTTTGCACAAAACTCACAATACTCTCATTCTATGACTGATGGAATCCCCGAAAAATATATAATAAATACAGTGACCCCAAAAGATTTAATAACAAAGTTGGAGGTGACTATTCTATAGGGCTTCCGCTAGTTAATGATAATTTGAGCTCACGCAAGAACATGTGATTTTCTGGAGTAACTACTGTATTTTAAAAAATTACTTGGTCACACAAAGGCACATGTCGGTGAAACCTGTTGCTTTCTATTTTATGCTGCAAACAAGGCAGATTGCAGAAATCCATCTGAGTCACACACCGTTAATCATAACCTTCTAATGAGTTCAAAAAGTAACTTGTATTTTTTAGTTTAAACTTGCTTGCTAAGGATCAAGAAGAAACTTTTTTATTTTTATGTTGGTAATAATGTGAGTGACATCTATGGCAAATTCTATTTGAATGTCTTCGTTAGTCATATGGTTACGCTCTTGTATTCTAAACGATAAAAATTGATCATTTGATATTAACATACAATATCTGCTTTTGCAGAGCAAAGAAGTGTAATTAAAGATTGGTTGCGAATGAAATTTCAGCTGCGGAACGTGCAGAATTTAACATAGGGTATTCGACAAATCGACGTTGTTACAGAAAAATTTTTATAACTGGTAAAAAGTTTTGAAATAACGCAGAGACTTGGAACGCTCCAGACGACGAACAACGTCAACTTATGAGCAGCATAAGAGCCTTTTCGATATAGTTGGTACTTCAATTACATCAGTTCAAAAAAATTTTAAGGATAATTTGGGCCTTTGAAAATTCAAATAACCGTTGGTGCAAAAAACAAACTCAATTTCCTCAAATTAATTTGTGTTGTTCTCAAAAAACTCCACGAATATCGTTCCGCAATCACCTAGTTCACGTGACCTACCTCCATGTGACTTTTGTCTATTTCCCAAACTCAAAAGACCACTCTGGGACACCGATTTGAACCTATTGAAGAGATGGTTAATCGCTACGCGCTTTGAAGGCTATGCTGGAAAACGACATTTTGGCATTCGAGGAATGGAAAAAACGTAGCCATAAGTGATTGTATCAGATAGGGAATACTTCCAAGAGAATCAAATTGGTTTGGAAGAACTAAAAAAAGATTTTTAATTTTATATAAAAATTATATTTTGAACAGACTAGCACATTGTCTCCTTGTGTGTTACAGAAAGATTGTTTAAAATAAAATGCTGCAAAAATTATGCAACCAAGAGCTAAGCATGGTTCCAACCAGCTTAGGGTTAGCATAATGCGAACTTCATGTTGAGATTTTAACTGACTGCCTTTGAATGAATTTGCACATTTCATTTTATTTGCTTTTTTGCAATTGTATTCCGATTTTATTGTTTATTTGGCGTAGCGGCTGTTGCCAGTGTTTCTTTTGCTATTATTTATTTGGTATTCGAGCAGAGTGACAATTTACAAGTAGTCCTTTAAAAAGTGGGCCTTAAGACGAAATAAAAAAATTGCCACAAACTGGAATAAGGAGAAATGGTAATTATTTCTTGATAGGACAATGCGCATAATGCTTGGCAGCGAACTCGTAGAAAACAGTTGAATAAATACCAAGAGCAACACCATACAAATACCTCCAGAGTACAGCTGAAAAAATATGAACGCTAAGCTGCAGACGAAGACGCTGCAAAAGTTGCTGGAAATGCATTACAATGGTTAATTATTTAGCAGGACATGAACTGACAATAAAACTTTGCGCTGAGTGTGCATAATAAAGTCAAGTTAAGCATTTGCGTAAACAGTAGCCTATGCAATCGTTGCAGGCCAACATGGCAAATCAGCAAAAAGTCAAAGCTAAAACGAATTAAAAAAATAAAAAAAAAAAACTAAAATACCACTTTATGAGAGAATTAATTTTGCAACTTTTCACTCTCATCCTTGCATTCACATCATTTTAACAATTGGGTTGAGCAGTTCGTAGGCAAACAACAACAATTTTTATTGATAAAATTTGATGCTATTATTCGATTTTAGCGGTCAGGCAACTTATCGAAACAACTTTAGCTACAGAAAATTCCTCAGTTTCGTTGTTTACTTCACATGGGCGCTGAATTTCTTTCCAGCGAGTATTCTCTTGAGCTCTGATAAAAGGAAAAGTCGCTGGGAAGATCTGGCGAATGGGGGATGTGAAATTAGTTCGAAACACAATCCATTCAATTAATCCACCGTTTTCATTGAAGAACTTCAAAGCGTGCAAAGAGGTAACAGCCAGTTGATTTATACTGAAAAGGAAAAATCCCTGACATTGCTTCAGAGCCATCATTTCCCTCTTGCTTTTCGTCGTTCGTGAGCTCGTGTGGCACCCTTATTGACCAGAGCCTAAGTATACTCAAATGTGAAAGCACGATATGTCCACCACGTTCCTTTGATATTTTTACAGCATCCGCTATTTAGATCAACATCCTTTTGTGGTCAGCCAAAAATCTTTTGTGAAATTTGGGGATGTTTTCGTGGATAACAGATTCTTTATATCGTCTAAACTTATAGATCCTTTCCAAACTTTGCAAGCCACTTTTCAATAGTCTTTTCACTTGTGCAAGGTCCAAATATACATTTATCAAGCCAAGCCCCAGCGTCAACACTATTTTTAACTTCGATACGAAACTTTTTTTGTCCATTCTCTTCAAACCTTTTTCAAAATACTATACCCAACAACTTATTGTCCTACAGCTATAAAATTTGTACACGAGTCTTTTGCAGGTAAGGGTTAAATAAAAATCATAATAGTAGAATCGTCTGTATCTTGGCTTACGAAATTTTTAGTTCAACTGTTAGTAGTGCTACAGATTCGTGGAACTCAGGGGCTAGTGTGCAGTTAAAGGCAATCCATGCACCAGGTAATTCAGGAACCAACCAAGATAATCCTGAACTGAGTATTATGAATTACTTAGATCAGCAGAAGGAAAATGTTAGCAGATTTTGTCGTGCCATTCGACAACAAAAGTAATTAATACTTTACTGGCTATAACTAATGCAAAGACGATGGTAGATGTTATAATTGTGAACACTAAATTGGCGCGTCATTGCATACAATGCCTGTACAGAATGTTTTTGAAAACGTTTGCATTATGAATATTGATAGCCCACAACAAAATACCCGATTGTTTCCCCTCATTAGTTAATATTATTGCATTTCATACGCTTAAATTTTCTCAAAATCCTAAGCCATGTACATCGGATTTTTTAGATTTTACACCGAAACATTTGCTGTGAGCATATACTGAGACTTCCCTAAATATACATCACATTTTTGTCGTTTCAAAAAAAATTCTGTAACTACATATCGTCTATTGAACTTAAAGCAAGACACTTAAAACCTTGCTTTCCTCACCGGAAATATTTGATCCCAGCCAACATCTAGCAATTTGAATTAACAAATTAAAGTAATAAAATCTATTACTTTAATTCAACATGAACACCATATTTTGTTCATATTTAGAAGGAATTTGTGCTGGAGGCATTCGCAATACTGTTCGATTACGGTCATTCCGCGAAGTATGACTGGAAATGACAAATTTTTTGAAAATACATGTTTTTTTTTTTTAATTTTTTGAAGTTTGTTCTATTGACGTTGCACAAAGTTATGAAACGATATTACCGGTTCAGAACTTTACGTCAATTACGCTTTTGATTTTTACCCCGTCGTCTGAAGTAAGCTATTGCCTTTTTCCATACCCCTATTACATTTTTTTTAAATAAGTCCATGTCCTCGTCTACCTAGCTTATACAAAATGCTTTTAGATGCTCGTGGAGACATTTATATTATCAGACACTTCCTTATGCTAAGTTCAGTTTTACTGGTGNAAATGCTTTTAGATGCTCGTGGAGATATTTATATTATCAGATACTTCCTTATGCTAAGTTCAGTTTTACTGGTGATGTTCAATTTTTATACGTATCGGTCAATTGACTGTGACTATTATGGGTTTGTGCCAAGCATGTAATGTATAGAAATAATGGTTTCCGACTATATGTTTTTTGGAGACACACGTTTCGAAGTAATAAATAAAATTCAATTAGCGATGCCCGTCTGTCTACTTTTCTATGACCTCGATAACTTCAGTAAATCGATGAAATTTGCGTAGATTTTTTGAAAGGTGCGGTCAACTTCCTGAACGCAAAAAAATCCGTACATAACTTTGGGACGTTCCCATAGATTGCTAATTATCGCTTGCGTATGCTAATGCAGTTTAATAAAGAATCATTTTGGGGTCAATGCTTTGGGTATCTTCCATATTACGTTTACACCCGATTTCACGGAAATTTATATCAATCCCAATTNATAAAGAATAATTTTGGGGTCAATACTTTGGGTATCTTCCATATTACGTTTACACTCGATTTCACGGAAATTTATATCAATCCCAAT
>JXOS01042297.1:0-39936 GCA_001015075.1 Cirrula hians
AAATGAATTTTTCGCTTAGTTGGGAATTTCTCAAAATGTTTTCAGAAAGCATTATTAAATTGTTCGGGCTGCAAAATTCCGACAAAGAATAAATCTTTTTTCGAATTGCTTGGTTCATCATATCGCCCACATAGTCACCGGATTTTATTTCGTTTCTCTTGCTGAATATGCTTGTAAGTTCTATTTAACTGGAGATTCAACTGGCTACGGTTTTCATCACCAAAAATTGGTTAAACATTTAATTTAAACAGTATTGTCAGTCGTTAATCTCTACTTTTCACCTCTTCGTGATTGATACCATTGTGAAAAAATGTTGACTCTTTGACAGCTAATCATTTGTCAATCCATATTTTAACTTCATCGTAATAGGAGTAGCGCTGGTGAGCCAAGCCATGCTGTACCGATCGAAAAAGATGCTAATCACAAGGACCAGTATCTGGGCTATTTGATGGTTTAACGTTTCTATTTAAGTTTTAACGGGTGCCACTGCATGTGGTCGAGTATTCTGCTGTTCGCCAATGTATTGCGGCCGTTTTCTCGCAATTCTCCACTAAAACGTATCAATTGTGGATGGTAGACTGTCCCTGTTATCTCTGCGTTGGATTGAATCAACTCAGAATTCAGCAGCCACAGCAGGTTCCACCAAACGCCTAGCATGATATCTAATCGTTATGAATATTCTTCTAGTGAAGGTCACGGTATCCATATGTTGCACACAGTTTTAAATTATCGTAAAAAACCTACGTTTCATCGCCAGGCAAAATCGATCGATGCAAAATCGATGCAAAAATCCCTTTCTTTTTTTGCCGTTGGAGCAGTTGATATCTCGTGAAAAATAGTTTGCGAAACCTTTTGGCTTCAGTTCATATGGCTCGCATTTTCTTAACTTTCCGAACATTTTCATTGCTTGTAAACAATTGAAACTAATAGTTTGAGTGGTTTCAAGTCCTCTTGCGTTGTTGATTGTTTTTCCACCTTACCTTTCACGTTTCTTCGTTTTCTTTCTTTGATAGCGTTTCGGATCGTTTTACCTTTTCCAAAGCAAAAGTACCACATTTCAACCGTGTAAACCACTTTTGAAGCGTCCATTCAGCTAAGGTATGGTCACCATAAAATTCCATTAAAATTCGATGACATTCATTAGTTTTTTCTTCATAAACGCGGAAACGCATTATTGGGCGCGAAAGTTCACATTTTTCGAGAAAGTAAAAACAATGTTGCTTGCATTTCGGAATAATGATTGATCCTGAAAATAATGCGTTGTGAAGATACTTCTAAATGGTAGTGTTTCTAAATGAAACAATAAAATAATTAATTATGAGCGACATCTGGTAAAAAACCGCGACTATAGTCGCGATGAACTAGATAAAATGTCTGTTTGAAAAGTCAATTCTTTAAAATTGTAACCATGATTTGTTTTACACCGAAATAATGCGGTAAAAAAGTGACGCTCTACATTGAAAACACTCATTTATTTGCGTTAAGTCAACGTGGAAAATATTTCGGACATCTGAAAACATTATTCTTGGCGTGTTGACGGCTTCTATTGAACATGGAACACTGCGAGATTCCAAATGTGCCGTTAATCAGAGATCAAGATATTCCTATAAATTTGAACCTAAACCTGTGATACTGTCGACGTACCCACCATTTTGGCATCAGTGAACGCCTTTGTTGAAGGATCATTTGCATTTGTTTCCGTGCAATGAAAACAAATTGTTATCAAAAAGAGACAACATTATCTCGCCACATAGATCTGTACATATGACGCCTTCGGTATTCTTTTTGAGGGATTACTTGAAAAGCCTGGTGAACACCAGCAAGCGTCAGTCCATTGACGTTTCACATATATGCCAAAATTATCGCTATTCCGCTAGATGTGTTTGAAAAAGTTGTGCCGTTGAATTTAAAAACTTGTCCAATCATAAGTTATAAATCGAAATCAGCAAATTACCCACCTTGTAGATATTTTGCAAGGTAAGTCATCTGTGTCATTTTTGATTCAGCTCTTTTGTTTTCATTGTCACTTCTAATCCAGCTGTTATCTCCATTAAGAAAGTGCTGGAACTGACTGTAAATTAGAAGCAGCTGGCTTAAGACATTGTAAAACACTCGAACCAGCATTTTCATTGATGTATGTTTTAAATGTTCGAAAGTAACTTCAATGGCTGATTTATGGTGCGGTTCAAGACTTCTAATAGCTTATCTTGGCTAAAGTTTCATCACATAGTAGCCAGTTGCTTTCGCAAAACTGCTGGCGTATCTTTTGGGTTCATTAAAAGCAAGCCATGTAACGTTTGAACGTAAATAATTACTATCAACTCAAACCTCACTTTTATAGCTTAACTGCATAAGAGCACATGGCTCCGGCTAAGGTTAGTGTCCAAAATACCAGTACCACTTCAACGACTTCTCAAGTATTTCAATTAATTCTTAAACCACAACAGCATATTGCTACTATGCTCACTATCTGCGTTTAATAGTTTTGCGCGTAAAAGTTCATACTGACACGCACACACACGTACAGACACACACGCATTTATGCTAAAATGATATCACAAATAATTTCAAATTTAATCAATACAATTGCTGAGTGGACTGAAAACAGCACAGCACAGCGGCAGCTGTACCGTTTATTAGCTATATGCGTGAAGTGTTGTGCGGTGTTGCATGAGTGTGTTTGTGTGCGTGCTGGAGTGTCTGTCGTGGTAGTAACGTATTTATGAGTGGGTCGCATGCATTTTATCGATACGCTCCCTTGTTATGTTTATTAACACAATATAATACTGTCAAGTTATAAAAATTTCACAGGAACTGTGTTAACACAACAACAATGTATACACCAATAAACAGCATAAATAAAACGCTGCGTTTAGTTGAAATAACATAATAAAATTGATTATTATTATGCTAGCAAAAAAAAAAAAAAAATGAAAAACAAATGTCAATGAAAATAAACGCTGATATTGGCACTTGTCTCTTGGCATCCAGCAGACATCGCACAGCGCGGTGGGGACATTACATTGGGAGGAGTGCAGCGTGAATGGCAACGCAAATAGACTGTCAGATTGAATTATTGCAAATTACATTTTGGCATTTGCGAATTTTTTACAACAACAGCGAGACAAATTATAAAAACATATTAATAATGATCTTCTAGGAACTCAAAGGCACTGTTCGTGTCGATAACTTTGTAATAAGGAGCAATGCTCTTTGGACTTAAATTAAAAAATATTCAAAATAAATAAGTAAGTTACGTCAACGTGATATGCACCTCATAGAAATCATGTTGAACAGAGCAAAGCAAAAGTAAATTGTTAAGATCAAAATTGAAAATAAAATAATCACTATTTATTAATTAATTTCAAAAACCCTTTAAGCCCTATTCTTGGCCTTATTATTATACTGAAAGAATATTCAAATTTCATCCAATTTCCCAAAAATTGTTAAGCAAGCGTATCAATACGCTATAATTATTTCATCTGACCAACGAACTTAATTTTTATTAATTAATGATTGTGGCTAACTAAGCTTACAACCCTCTGGTAGAACGATATAGCTGTACAGCAATTGCAACTGATTTTAACACAAAAATGCAGTTTTTAACTTGAAGCATTGAGCTTAATTATGTTTACTCAATTATGAAGTTTCGTTCAATTTAATAGAAGATTGTAATTTATTTTGCGTGAAAACCTTTTTTGCGGACCATAATACGTGCACTACAGGTACTTGTGATTTTCATGCAATCCTGCCTGTTTGCGAATAACGTTTCGATGCTATCATATTCAGCCTTATTACGAAATTGTATTCTATCGAATTTTTGCTTACGGACAGATGGGCAGATATGGGTACATCACTTCTTGTAGTGTTTCTGGTCCTATCAGTGTATATTTTGGTTGGTCTGCGCTTAATCGTTCTTGGTGTAATAAATATAAGACCAAAACTGATAATCGCTTTGCCACTTCTACTAGCAACGTGATTAAAATCGAAAATATTTCCAACCCTCATTCGTTGTGTCACTGTCTTGCATTTATAATCCGGAAAAACTAGGTTGAATGATGCTGTGAAATGTATCAACCTTTAAATTTTATAAGATTCAGTTATGAGTATGCTCCTAAACAAGCAAATCATAATAAAAAATTACAACTATAAAAACCTAAACAGTAATATAGAAAGTAGAAACAACATCTATGTAATGTTCGTCAAAACCGACTACATAACAACCATCAGTCATTCTAAAGATTTTATGAAAGGAGGTTATGGACCGATTTGCGACCAAATAGTTGGCGCTAAGTATGCTGTAATCCAGATAAAGCATAATACTTCTCCAAAAGTGTACTCTAACTTTGCACCATTCCTATGGGCCACTGGTTTTTGCGTATAAATTACATTCGATTCTTCCGAGTTTTTTTGAAAATTCAATTTTGTAGATATATATTGATGTTTGCGGATTATTGGGACAAAACCATTATATTTGCGCTCCATACTTGTACAAGCGATATTCTGGAAATTTATCTGATACCGCTCATTTTTGACGCCTTAACGGGTTATTACAATTAATAACTTAATTACAGCAACCTTTAATATAAGTTGTGACGTAAAACCCTTACTTGCAATGTCAAAATTATGTGTATGAAGCCAGGACTTGACCTCAACAGTATTTCTCTTTTCAACAAAAAGCCATGTTTCTTATGACACGAACTTCTTTTCATACTTCTTCATCAAGCTAGGACAAGTTTTTTCACCCAAAATGCTGTATTCTGCAAACTAATAGTCTGATAGTTATCAAATTTGTGCAGGAGTACAACCTTTTTGTAGGTTAACTTAAATTATATGGTAGTTAAATAATTATTCTCCAAACTTAAGAGGTCTTAAGTGTTAATGTTGAATAACAAAAAGTTTAAGGCAATTATTTTATTAGATTATACATTTATTCTAGACTCTCTTTTCACCACACTAAGTTTTCGAAGGTAGACTGGTTTCTACACGTGTAATGCCAACCACGTCATTTAAAATTTGCAGCACAATAGAATTTTTCATCAAATATTTAAAGCTTTTCCATCCATGACATGCAAATAATGAAATCATTATTGCTGACGCTCTTTAACCACAATAAATACAAATGGATTTCCACTAGTAGCGCCATCTGTATGTTAGCCTACGAAATTTTTAGCCCTTTTTTGAATTCCTGTTTCAAAAATATGTTTTATCAATAATATTTTATTTAAGTTATTTAATATTTGCACCGGCATAAAATACTGCGCATCTTGCATTCCAAAGCGCATGAGATTTGTGGCGTTTAGGACACCATGACGAGAATAAGTTTAAACCACATCTTTCAGCATTCGTTAAGTACTCGCTTGAAACCAACATTCACAAAAAAATTGTTTAATAAAATTTATAACACTTTATTAGTTTTTCATTTGGTCTATAGATAGTCTGGGATCTGATGCGTTGCCATGCGAATGCAGATGTGCTTGAATTTCAATAAATATGCTTGAATACCAATAACATTCCGCTTGCGGGTTAATGTATGTCAATAGCTTATTGGAAGCGCATTTCCTAGTGCCTTTCAATTGACAAGCAAGANTTATATAGCTTATTGGAAGCGCATTTCCTAGTGCCTTTCAATTGACAAGCAAGAATGTGGAATTGCCTTTTAAATGAATTCCTTTCAAATAGAAGTGTCATAGCAACACTTAGCTAGCTATGAAGAAGTGCAGGGCTATTTAATAAATACTGGAAGCTCGCACTTTTCAGCTACAGAGCACATGTAAGAGGTTTAGTGAGCTGCCAAAGGTCCACTTCAATTGGAGAATATGTCGCTTTTCTGCATATTGTTAAGTATGCAAGCAGTACAAGCTTTAATAAATGTGTTTTTTATTTTTATCATCTTTTTATAAATACCGCTTTACAGCAGATACTTCTTGACAAATTTCTGCGCTCGTATTCAAACATTTTTAAGAACAGAACATATTTTTAAATGCCACTGGTTTCAAATGCTCCGCATTTTGAAGATTTATTTTAGGCATAAATGAAATCTTAACTTATTTTCCAAGCTAGCACATACATTAATGCGCTCTTGCTCCAGCATCCAAGAATTTCTAAATGTTATGCATTATGCATGCACGCTTCTTCGCTGAACTGGCTGCTTACCTTCCTAATTACAATTGTGTACATCTGCGCACATTTTTGGATTGCAAATTAATTTTCTGAGCAGCAGGTGTAAGTAGGATGTACATGTGTCAACCAACGCTCTGTGGGCGACTTCATCAAAAGATTAAGATGATTGCTTATAAATAATCCAGCTCATGTGTGCTTCTCTTTATGTTATTAGTGTTGATTATTTTGGATTTGCTTGCGTTCAGAAGAAAATTAGATTAGTCTTGAATGATGGGAATACTAATAAAAATATAATACTTTCGAAGGCACAGAGCAAGCTGTGAAATTAGCCTTTTTTGCCTATGGTATTCAAATTAAATAATAATTGGGAGTGTTGAAACAAAAAGTGAGCCGTTTCCAATTTTAAAATTAGTTGAGCTCTCAATGCCTTCCATAAGTCATTCATTGCATAGGTTATTCAGAGCGCTGTATAATTGGAAATTTTTCAAAAAACGGATATGAGTCGTGTTAAATAATGCTGTGTTGAAAAAGTGTTGAATTTTGTTTTAAAATTAAAATGTTTATATATTCATCCAAATAAATTTCATCGCTTTGAAATGTTCCCTCTCTGATACAATGAACTGATGCCAACGTTTTGTCCATTCCTTGAAGCATGCCAAACAGTCGTTTCCCGGTATAGCCTGCAAAGCGCGCAGCGATTCACGTTAAATCCTCAGAACGGTCTTTGAGTTCCGAAATAGGCAAAAGTCGCATGAAATCAGCTGACTAATATAATTGCGGAACGATATGAGTGGTATTTTTTCTGAAAAACTAAGGAATTATTTCGAGGAAATTTAGTGTTTTTGTCACCAAACCAGCTTGGACTTTTCTGAGGCGCAAATGATCTTTCTCAACTGTTTGAATTGATCCAATTGAATTTATCGAACTATATCGACTATATCGACGTTCCAAGTCATCAACACGTTCTCTGCTTTCTTTGAAGGCCCTCTGTAACATTCGGCACGTTTCCGCAGCCGAAATTTGTTATATCACCAAAATCACTTTTAGTCGTTTAGAAAACACAAGCGTAACCATATGACTAATGATGATATTGAAATAAAGGTTGGCACAGACACAGTATGAGTTTCATAAAAATAAAACTGTTTGCCCTCGAATCGTTTGAAAATAAGTTTAAATTAAAAATTCTTAAATTTTTAAACACATTAGTAAACTTTAACATTTTAGGCTTTAAGTACATAAACTTGAATCGCCCCAAGAGGTGCCTTTCAACAATGAAAAAGTAGAAAAATTAAAAAAAAAAAATTTCAACATACTCTTCTTTAATATTTGCTTCTGCTTCTTTCATATGATGCCGTTTTCTACCTGCTTAACCTCACTTGTTAAAATGGCAAACGAAGGTCTTTCCCAAGTCATCGTCATGTTGCTTTTCAGGTTAGAACCAGTTGCTAGGACTAGTGCCCAAAGATTTTGCAACGTGGTTAATCCAGCGCAGGGAGTAATTTCTTCTTTTGCAACTATCTCAGTTCGCCTTGGAACCAAACAATTCAAGAACTTGTTTCATTGTTGCGAGTGATAAAACATATCTAAATAGTGTCTTTATTTAAATACATTTTACTCTGTGAACATCTCCGAATATTTCATATTCCTTTGGATTCAACCAATTCGAGTATCAATTAGGGTTTGCTCAGATTCCTTCTAAAAATAAACTGACATCGTTCCCCGACCACAAAACTGCGATGCGCACAATGCCAAAAATTTCACGATCTCGACGTAAGGCGCCGCCCTACGCCCGGTACCATGGTTTCAAATTTGGGATAACTGGAATTTCTTTTTCAATACCATTGCCCAGAATTCTTAAATGGCCGATAAATTTAGTATAACGTCTAAACGAGACTAACGTTAATCTGTACGTCTGCTGGAGATACGTTCACCCATCAGAAAGATTGGGTCTGATCGCATCTAAAATGAAACTGACAAGCTGCCCAGAGCTTAAATTGGGTTGTTTTTTTGGGTGTTTATGGTGGAACTGAATTAGAAAGTCCAATTTTTATAGAAAAAATACATAAACTAAACTCGCTGTTGCATGCTACTGCCGTGTGCCTTCCAAGACAAGCATATATAGTCTTAAGATCGCTTACCAGTACAAATTAATGATCTTTATAGAATGTAGCTCAGTTTTTTGTACCATTAGTAACACATTGCACCTTTTACTAGAATTTATGCACCGCATTCTGTTACCATTCATTCATCTCGGTTTTCCTCGTTTTGTCACGGTATTTTGTGTTCACTTTATATCTGCTGAGGGCTTGCAAAGTGACCTGGTAAATGACTTCCACTTCATTTGCAGTGTAATGAACATCTTCAGTATATAAATTGAATTTCTGCAATCTAGGGAAACAGATGCACAGTAGCCAATTGCATACTATCAGTTACTGCAAGGTGAGAAAGGATGATCGAGGGAGTTGAGGGAGGATCTTCAGGGAGCATCTTCATTTTGTTAACTATTCGTTTGCGTACCATCATGTTTGATTAAAACCGAAGTTTTGTTACGGCTGTTTTGGTCAAAGTTAATTTTGCTATCCCTTAAGGTACGCTCAATTAAAAAATCATTATTGTGATTGCTTACAGAAATAATTTATCAAAATCGGTCACAACTCCTTATAGTAAGCAAAATCGAATCAAATTAATTAATTTTAATATTTTAAATATTTTATATTTTTTTATTACTTTTATTTTGTTATATATGAAACAATAAAGCGTTTGAATTGTTGCCTACCTTAAGAAAACTCATAAGCGAGTATACTGAAACCAATGCCCGGCATTAAATTGTATAAATCATTGATTCAATAAAAACCAATCACATGAGTGTGTGGGAATATTGTAAATCAAATGTATGCTTTCCAATTGGCGCATTTTCCACCCTACGTTTCTCTTGCCTTAGGGTAACACTTTGTCAGAAAGTAAAGCAAACATAAGTCAGGCATAATGTTATGCCATATTTGTTGCTGCATGCATGCTTTTTCAATTACAAAAACAATAAATTTTTGAATTTAGAAAATAATTGAAATGTGGATGCAGGACTAGCATGCAATATCCACAACAATAATAACTTTTTGAATTGAAATATGATATATATGTCATAATGAAATTTCAACACTTTGGCAATATTTGCTTGTTGACACATACACATACCCTGGAAGAAAAAGCAAAAGTTGAAAGCACGTCACAAATCGTTACATACATACTCGAACATGCATGCACACACTTGCAGAAATCGGCATCACTTCAGTGGGAGCTGCAGATGCCACCGTCCTGCCATGCTATTATATCCTTCACCAAAAGGTATATTAACTTTGCTAAAAAATTTGCACACATCGCAGGAGTGTCGGAAGATTCATATAAATTTGTATATCTGTTATCAGCATCACCTGAGGAATCGACTGGGCCATGTCCGTCTGTCTGTATGGCTTTCTGTTGTTAAGCGAACAAGTCTTGCAGTTGTCAAGTTATCATGAAGAAACTAGGCATGCATTCTTTTTTTATTCCAGGCAGTACGGTTGTCAAATTCAGCATAATCAGCTGACTTTTAGGTATAGCTGCTATAAAAACTGGTTAATCAAAATGAAGTTATTTTCTGTTATGGCATCAAAATTAAGGTTTCACCAAATATAAGAAAATAAAAATCTGATCTGAATAGTGATGAAATGAAAGAGGATTTTTATTTAAGGGCATTCTATTCTAATTCTTTCTTATACGTTAAGAAAAAAACAATTTGTACCTACGATGGTCAAGATCGTCTCAGTTTATGATATAGTTCTTATACAAACTTCTTGATCAGTGCTAAGTGATTTTATGAGGAATTTCACTGTCTTCAAAGATATCCCGTTCAAATTTTTATTTCGCCGTTTTATATACTGGAAAGTTTGTAAACCAATCCAAAAATCGGTTGGATTTAAGATTTAGCACTTAGCAAACGGATCAATCAGATTTAAGGAATTATGTGAAAAGCTTTATTGATTTTGAAGGTATTTCATTAAAATTGTATAATATTGTTCATATTGTACTATAAAATTAGTCAGAATTAATTCGGACCAAAGATCGGCAAGATCGTTTAACATACCTGATATTTTTGTCTTACAAACTGGTCAATCAGTATGAACTTCTGATATTTGTCATGGAAGATATTCCATTGATATTTAAATTTCAAACATAATCTAAGATAATAAAAGTTGGTACAAAAATTTTACAAGACGGTTTGGATTTAAGGTATAGCTGCCATACGAACTGAGCAATTGTCTTGAAGTGATTACATACAAAACTTATTACGGTCGGTTGCGTTTTCATTCATATTCAAGATATTCTATAATCATAGTAAAAAGTATAAGTCGGATTACACTGAGGGCCACGACCAACAGTGAGATACACGTCGCTCCAAAAATATTTAGAATAATTATTCTCACCAAATTTTCTCAGAACACTCTTTTCGGAGAACAAATGTGTATTGGAGGGATCTCTGAGTTTCATCCAATCATTTGCATTTTTGGTACACACGTTGATCATAATTATGATAATTCAATTATAAAATTTTATTTAACTTGATTAATTTAATCAATGATTTCTCTTTTCCTAAAAGCCAGTTTCGAGAGAATATATCGCCAACAACAAACACAATGAAAACAAATATGAGCTTATTTTTGCAGCCATAACTTTTATCTAAGGTAAATAAACGAAAAAACTTTAGATAAAAGTTATTTGGAATGCTGGCTTAAAGCATTTTGAGTTTGTTCTAAGATTTTAAGCCTGTTGGGATACTTTTCGTATATTGACGGACAAATTCATCTAGAATCGCTTTCAACATTTCCCTCTCTCGTTTACACTGCTTTTGCGCACAGTTCAATAGTTGATCGTACTGCCCATTATGAATGCTCCTCCATGTCAAACACTTTGAGTAAACTAATTAGGTTAAATCTCTTTGGTTCCCTTGACCAGGATCACTGGCGTCTAATTAATTGATAACGGCTGATATTAGTCTCTTCAGACCTAATAAGTATATCAAAATAAAATATAAATTTTTTTTAACATGAAATTTATTAATTAATTTGTAGGATGATCATTTCACAAATTGCGACGGTACAATTTTTATAAGATGCACCGAAGTCTTTTCTTAGTTTGTCGTCGTATTTGTGAGTATTAACTATTTCTTTGAGGTTGCCTTTGCATCTTATCTCTGTATAGTCTGCGTTACTATTGAGAGTGGAGACTACGAGTTTCAAGAGCCTTTATCGGTATTTTGTTCTTGTTGCTGTTCATCAATTTGCATATATGGTAACGTGTATCAATCTGTTAATATACCCGGCCTGCACTGAAGAATTGCAAACATATGTTCAATTTTTAAAACATTTTAATTAAAAAACAGATTTTGCATAGCCCTCACTTTGTTTTGAGAAATAGTTTTCAAGAATTTAGTTCTTAATCGTTGCACGGTCATATTTCTTATGAAGCTTTTTAGACAAGTCGCAAATGAAATTGTGTAAGTGTATATTAGTGTTGGTCATGCTTTTTTAGCTTTTAGCACCTAGAACGAACAACCGATATGATCAGCATAACCACAGAATTCAATATAGCGATTTCCGTCCATCTGTCCGTCATCAAACGCGTTGGGCTAGAATTACCACATTCGGCAGACATAATCTATGGAAAAAGATCTAAGTTCAAACTTGGGCCCGACCCAACAAATATTCCGTGTACCACAGGGCTACTGCAGTTAATATTTTGCAATGAAATATCGTAATTAGATTATGATGGTCGTGGCATCCAATCGTGTTTCAAACATGAGCAGTCCTGAAAATGGAACCTCCAGTCCACCTATGTGTTCAGAAAAAAGGTGTTTAAGCAAAATTAGCCACAATCATCATTAGCTACAACGAAATTCCATTCATAAATAAGGAAAAAGGTACATGATTCGATGAAAATCAGAAATAGAAATTAGAAATAATGTTCAATTTCAACGAAACTTCATTATATAATTAATTTTTGTAACAAAAGTGGATTGGATTGTATGAAAATCTGAGGTTCCTTTTGAACATTTATTCTTAAGTCAAAAAAGAGTGGTAATCATATTGTGACTTCTCTGAACTAAACCAATTTGGAAGCGACGTGTTTATCACTGTAACTTTTTTACTTATTTTGTTAATTTTTTTGTAATGATTTGCCTCCTTGGCGTTAAGCATTAACATATTTTTGTGTAATTTGTACATTCTTAATGATAATTGCTTGAGGTCTATTGAGTAGATAATGAGAGCATTCATAAGATTACGATTGCAAAACTGTAACATTTAGCATAAGATACAACTTGCAATATTNTTGAGAGAATTCATAAGAATACGATTGCAAAACTGAAACATTTAGCATAAGATACAACTTGCAATATTTTCTCAAAATTCTTTTTTGGAGTGAAGTTCAATCATCAAAATACAAGACCGACCGACTACATAATATCCATGCGTCGTTCAATCTATAAAAGTATCAAAATATTACAAGAATAGAAAATATTAGTAACTTCCGATGAAACAAAAGGTATTTACTCATATACGTAAGTTCGGAAATTATAGAATAATTAGGCTTATATCGTTAAATAATATTACAATAAACGAAAAAACGTCTAAGACACCAATTTCAGCAGCATGCGATGAAATACCTGAAATTTAAACTTAATTCCATCAACTCGGGGAGTAATTATTAATATAAAAATACTTCCATACAAAATTACCGTAAAATCTGATACGAATGTTCTATGAAAGGTATCCGATATAATGGACCGATTTGGCTCTTTCATCAAGAACTTGACCTTATTTTTTAAAATGTACGTTCAGAAACCACGTTTCATCAAAAACTACTCAAGTCATCGACGTCAAATACATATTTGCAGGCGGCTGTTGATTCTATGCATATGTCTCCATCAGACCTATATTTATAAATCATAATTTCATGCATTACTTAATTTGCCCATAATAACCACAGTCAACTGACTGATGGGTATAAATATGGAGACAGTAAGATATACAAAAAGTTCAATCTTGTTCTTCCTCAAATTGAGAGCTTACGGATTATATTACAGTCTTGCAGTTCAATGAAGCCGTCATTAAAACTGGGCAATCAAATGGAAGTGATATAAGTAAAATTTTTTTGTGTTTGACTATATTCTATTGGAATATTATATTTGAGCATAATATTGAAAAATGTTTGTTCTGAAATTGAAAAAGATTGAGTCGACTTAAGATATAGCTCTCATACAAGCAGGTAATTCAGATTTAATGATCAAAAATAATGATATCAAAATTATTTTTCGGTTTCGGTAATATTTTATTGAAGTTGCCCCATATAGCATAGTCTGCATGGAACACAGTTTATACCAAAAAGTGAAGAAAAGTGTTTGAATTTTTGATATGGCTGTCATACAGACTGACCAATCTGAGGTTTAGAGATAAGCCACTCAAATGTTATATGTCACTAAAATAATCGATTGGAACATGATCGGTTGCATATGACATATAGCTGTCATATAAACTGGCTAGTCAAGCGGAAGTATCTGGTTTTATAAAACTTCTTTTAATGAAATGTAAGTAAAGTGTATCTGAACTGTGGTATAGCCAGAGTTCAGTTGGTTATTGCTTTTCTTTGTTTGTTTTTGTATTTGCACCTTCTTTGCATGCGGCGCTGTTTACTTTTGGATTTTGCGCTGTGCACTTGCTGTTGTGCATTTATTACTATATATATATATATACGCGCTTAATTCGATTTAATGCTCCCGTTTGTAATATAAATGTACCAATGAAATGATGAAAAACGTAGATTGGTTGCATGGCTGGCGCTGGGAATAAACGTTATTGTGGTGGCGTAGGAATTGATACCTTTGCCGTGCAACCGCACAAAGCGTGCATAAAAAATAAATTTATTTGCATTTGTGGCGCAGCGTTGCTGGTTGCCTCCTGCTGCGTCTGCTTCAGCTTATCGCTTTTACAATAAAAATTCACAAAATTTGTGAAAGATAGAAAAAACGAAGAATATATCGCAACAGAAACAGTTTGTATTGGAACAAAAAAAATTTGGCAAGATTAAGAGCAGTTAGAGGTAGGGAGAATAAAGTTGCCCAACAATGACAAGCAAATGCTCATTTTGTTGCACATCTTCCTAAGGCTTGCCATGTGTGTGTGTTCATATGCATGTGCGAGCGACATGTAGAAATAAAGTCAGCAAAACAGATACAGCAGATACGGCAACGACAATAATGCGCATTGTTTGCTTTTTATGCATCCACCGTTCGCTGCGTATGTGTGTATGGCGGCGTTATGGCATGAGCCTTACCACTTGCTAGCTGTGCGTTTAGTGTCTTTTGGGATATTCTCAGGCAGATAAGACATGTTTAATGTATTTTTACTTGTCTTACAGTAATCGTTTATATTTTGTTATATGCGCTGCCACACACAGCCACACACACACAAACACACTCACACACACACACCCACACACACACACACTCTGCCAAGTACTTTGCATTCCACACAAAACATACAAAACACACATGCTTGTTAGTCATATCGGCATGATAGGTAGTTAGATAGCGCGTATTGTGTATTGCGCAGTTACGTGGATAATGTAACCCGTGGGAATCAGTGCCAGTTTAAGACAACAACAACAATAACAACCTATACACATACATAATTTTTTATTAAATTTCCTTTTGTAGTTGCTGAACGCTTTATGTTTTAACGTAATTTATTTTTATTTGTATTTTCCGTAACACGATATTGATTGCATTTACATTAATGTCAATGCTTTATATTTTATGAATGTGGGAAATGCTGTCATGAAGATGGAGCGAAGGTAAACCTAGCCAGAAAAGCAACGCCACAGAACATAATTTTTTCTCGTTGTAAATGCTTTCGCCTACAAATGAGGCACTTGATCAAAAAATTAAATTAGAGCATAAAGACTAAACTTTTCTTAATATCGGGCTTGTCAGTCTAGAGTTTACAGCTACCCTTGGTCTGATATGAGGCCGCTTCGCCAATGAATATGAAGGCTGCTAGCATTTGTTGTCTTTAACGTTTAACCTCAGTAGATTTAAAGTAGCACAACAAGTGCCGCTTAGTTAGGAAACATTAAATTCGTGGCACTTGATACAGTGCGAGATCTTAGAACGGCTAGACTGTAAAGGTATTTAGAAGAATAACGAAGATAATACAAATTTAAGGAATGCTACAGTCTGTAGATTACGTGGGGAGATATCAAAATCAGCGCCTTACACTATATGCCTGAGTTTAGTAACGTATTCCAAGCTTCCAAAAATGCTACTGAAATAGTAAGACAGCGTTTGTTCAGACTCTCCGCTCACTAAACGCTTATTCATGTTTAATTAAATCACCTGTCCTTTCTCTGAAAGAGGTGTCTTAGGAAAATAAGATTTGGATTAGCGCTCAAAGTGAATATTGTGGAAACAAATATTCCAGAACTCATCAGAAACGGAACGGCTCTATATACTTTCACTTCAGCATACTCTTTGAGAATTGATAGATAAAACATTACGTGAGTTTTCTAAAAAGAAAGAAAGCATTAATGTCGCAAAATCAAACGCCGTGATCGCAGTTTCCTTCTGATAAGATTATATCCTTGATAAACTTATACTAGGTAAGTATATACAGCTGGTTCAGAATAGTTGGGCTGGTTGAGTATTTCAGCTTTCGTCTTTAATAAAGATTGTAAGGGTTAGAATGATATTCCACTGCTGATGTATTTGGAGCCAGGTTAGTCGCGATTACTAAATTATTTTTGAAGAACTTCTAGACCTTAAAAGAATATCTGTCAACTGACTGAGAAAGTTCTTCAAGTATAAAAGATATAATGCACAGAGCAAGAGTTACGTAGATGGCATATTGTGCCATAGAGTTTCACAGCGCAATATTAGCGTTCTGAGTGAATCCATTTCCACGATGTCTTTAGATCAAAGAATTAGTAGCAATTATCAGATTCAAATGAATTCTTAGATGTATTTTTGCTGCCATGAAACGTCTTATTTTTACTAATGCAAGCGTCTTCTTATTATTATTGACTTTATAGATATTGTGTGTTGATTTTTTGGCAGTTTCATTCTTGACAATTAGTTTTAGAGACGACGCATGGAAAGCAGATTGAGGAGATCCAGTCACCTTTATTGGGGTAGTAGGCTGACTTGGTGGAACTAAGCCTCATTTCAAGCTCCCAGAGTGTACGAAACTAAAGGCTTCTACAGCTATAGCCCCGTATTGAGTTTTTTTTTTATTAAAAAATTGGTATAGCAGTTTGGCGTTTTGAAANGGACTTTTTTTTAATAAAAAATTGGTATAGCAGTTTGGCGTTTTGANTGAGTTTTTTTTTTATTAAAAAATTGGTATAGCAGTTTGGCGTTTTGAAATTAAATGTTAGTAAATTCTTTTGATAAAATGATGAAGTGTGGTCCAATGTTTGAAATCTTCTTTAAAAATTTATTTAAAAAAAAAATAAAATATGTCGTAGTCGGCTTGGGCCGACAGTAAGATGCACGTTGATTCCAAAGTGTTTAGAAGAGAAAATTGACAAAATGAAATGGTAAACCTTGAAATGAAGAGAAAAATTACGGTTTAAATTATACAAAATCACTTTTCTAGAATCAAACACGTATACTGGGGAATACTCATTCTTTATTCATCCAATCGTGCTAATTTTTCGTGTAAGCACATTTCTTTGAATTCAATTGATAAGCTTCGTTACATATTTATAATGCTACTGGTATATTTACTTTACTTGTATTACGGTAGATTTTTTTTTTGTTATTATAATTTAGTATCGTATTTTGCAACAACAACAATATACATAAACACTGGATTTTCTACAGATAACGGTACCTTTGTATTTACAAGAAATCATTTATAGCTTGTTACACAATTATAATGCCTAGATAAATTTAAGAGGGTATAAGTATTAATTTCCACGCATTTTAATTTTTTTCAAAAAAAAATATCAAATGTGATTTAAATTTTTAGATATGCAATTTTTTTTTCTGTTCGAAGAACTTAACAATAGATTTTTAATAACTTCTGGTTCAGTGTTCATCCAAGCCGCTTCAAGTGTATTTTTGAGTTCTTGAACTGTACTGAATTGTCGTTCTTCTTTATATACCNCATACCTTGCGGCCTAAGATAATCCATATGATTGTGGGTTATACATGCGGTTGTGGGATGGTAATTTTGGTGGCCAGCTCACGAAAGCGATTATTTTACACACAACGCTGCATNTATACCTTGCGGCCTAAGATAATCCATATCCATTGGGGGTAATCTATGTGCTTGTGGGATGGTAATTTTGGTGGCCAGCGAAAGCGATTATTTTACACACAACGCTGCATAATGTCTTTTTGCTTATATGGATTGCGGTGTATATGGCCATATAGTTTTTGTAACCAATTTTGAAGACAACGTTTTTGTTCCAGGAATGAATAAAAAAAATGTCATTCATTCCTGATAATGAAAACTGCTATACGAACCTCTTGTTGAAGAGAACGCGTTCGAAAATATAACAATGCCACCTCCAAACTAGTGCTTGGAAAACACTTTCGTGAGGTCATGCGTACGTAGCCCAAATGCATGAGGNTCGAACGCTTTCGAAACTGTAACAATGCCATCTCCAAACTAGTGCTTGGAAAACACTTTCGTCAGGTCATGCGTACGTAGCCCAAATGCATGAGGCTAATCTAAAATCGATTTATTTTCATACAAATAAAAATTATCTACTATTTTTATGTTACGAATAAAAAAAATTGGTTAATAGTTTGTGAGCCTTGCGCCAGACCATTTCAGTTAAAGCTTTGAGTGTGTGTACAGCTTTTAAAGCAGAAGTGCATCTCTTCCGATAATTTCTCGTTAAGTTGGTCCTCCTTAATTATAACCAAATGATAATTCCCCTTGCGCTTGTCAACAACGGCTTGCAGGCCCTTAACACTTCTTGATGATGCGCTTGAATTTTTTTGTAAATCATGGTTTATCGTGATTAGAAACTATTTGTCCTCTTCCNGGCCCTTAACACATCTTGATGATGCGTTTGCATTTTTTTATAATTCATGGCTTATCGTGATTAGAAACTATTTGTCCTCTTCCTGGGTATTTCTTACTCTTAAAATATTTGGTATGAGTCTATGGCTTCTGTCCAGTTCGCAGGCGATTCCTATTCCACTGCAAGCTTCCTCCTCGTTAGCAATTATTTCTATTATTCACAGTTGAAATCGTTCAAATTCAATATTTGACTTTGGCATTATAATTCTGAAATTGGCAATAAATATCTCTTGCAAATGCAAAGGTACTGTTATATTCACAAAATCTAAAGCTGTTCGCGACAACAAATAGTTCAAATAATGCTTATTTTTATAACACTCACTAATAACGAAATTTTGTCAAGTTTTATTCAAGATTTGTGGCTTGGAACCTGTATTGGGACCACATAAGTGTACTGCAGGGTTTACCGGTATTCGTGCTTTTTTTCGGAGCACGTGCACGTGCTATGTATATCCCTCTAATTATAATCATCGCCAATGAAATTCGCTTAGTGTACATTGTTTTTGGTAATACATTTGTAATACCTAGAACGAGCGATCGGATACCTACCAGAATAAAAACTGATATGAGTAGCATCACCACAGAATTCAAAATATACCGATGTCCATTCGTCCGTCTATCCGACATCAAATTCTAGAGACAACGCGTTGGGCATGAATTATCAAATGCCGCACATATAACCTTTGGTACAATTTTATATCCAAATTCGAAATTGGACCCAACCCGACCAATATTTAGCTCAAAATTGGGGCTTCAACTCTACTCTAACCGTAAAAGCTAGTATTTTGCAATGCAATTTCGTTATTAGGTGATTATTCATAATATCTACGTGTGTTGGTCGTGATTGAATAAAAATCAGAGGTACCTCCAGTACTCCTATATGGACCCAATAGAGATTTTAGTGCTCACAGTTGTTATTTAAATTTAAAAAAATTGGAGTATTGAGTAAACAAAAAAATACACAATAAGAGTACCAAAATTGAGCATGATTAGAGGAAATTCCAAAGTACCTATGTGGTCCTAAAGGATGGTTTTAAGCAAATTTAGCTGGAAAAAATTATTTAATTCAATAAAATTTTAATATTGAGTTGTCATAATTATAATGGATAAGATAACCAATAATGACTGGATGAACCAGACGTACTTGCAATACACCTATTTGGTCCAACAGGAGCGTATCCGGCGAATTTGGCAAGAAGAATTAATCATGGTTATTGAAATCATAATTATGATCCGTGTATGTACTGAGAATGCACAACTATGTGTTTCTGAAAAAAGGGCTCCAAGCAAAATTGAACAGATTTATATTGAAAGCGACGTGTATATAACTGTCGTCCTTAGCCGACTGTAACATGCTTACTTGTTTTTAAATTCCATTTAGCATTTTAATGATTTAAAATATGGCTGCAAAAGACTTTAGGCCCAAATTTTGGTTCATCGGATCTAAACGAAATTCACAATTTGATATATAATCATAAAAAATAAGGCATTTCATAATATAACGATATTCGGCTGATGTTAAATTATCGGTTGTGAGCTACTATTGCATCTTTTTTTGTATAAGATTGGACATCAAATGAGATGCTGCGCAAAAGTTGCGTTTTGCTATTTTAAAGTGCAAGTTTCATGATTAGTGAGCTGATATTTGCTTCTGTGGTGGATGTCTATTTACATAAAAATTTCATTAAGGGCAAAGTATATTTATGTAGTCTCTAGTGAAATGTTGCTCATACGACGCGTGTTTCTATTAATAAACTCAAATTTGTTTTGCTTGTAATGAGTTTTATTTGATTTCAACAAGTTCATGCATATTCTGATTGCTCTGCTATAATGCTGGTTTTGATATAATGTTTCCACAGTCGATCTGTCGAAATTTTCTATAAAAAAGTCTGGAAACCACAACAAAATTCGTAGCTTAGAATTTAAATTTTTAGCTAAGTGCCTAAAAATTTTGCTATTTTAAAATATGGATACGCAGTCATGGTATAAGATGCTGCTTGTATAACTTGTATATGGTGAATGTTTCAGCAGAACTATTGGAATACAATAACAGCTATGTAATTGTAGTTGCTGTAATTGAATCAATGCCTTTTGCTGGCCAGATAACCAGTGCCTTTATTTACAATAACTTGAAGTGCAGTTCAAACAGCTGGAAACTGTTTTCATTTCTGCATTGTAGTCGTTGTTTGTTCCTTTTGCCTGGCTTACCAAGGAAACTGTTATGTGCTGCTATGATATCAGCACACTTATTTACTGAGTGAAATTAATTTGCTACAATCACCCAAACCAGCGCATAAACAGTTGCCTAAAAAAGCATTAAAAATATTTACGCAAGTTAATTCAAATAAATAAGCATCAATTCTTCAGAATTTATTTCTGTGCTTATGCTTTAATGTGCGTTTTTCAATTACACATGTGCACGCTCGTATGAGGACTTATTGGTATTTCGGGCTATAAATTTGAGCAGATTATTTATGAACAATAGAAACAGCACTTATTTGGCAAACTGTTTCGAGAGCATTATGAAATATTTAAAAAGTCATTAAGTAGCTGTTATGTCAGTGTTTCTGTACACACTCACAACATAAATACAAAATGAAACGACGCACAACAATAAACGCAATATGCTGCAAATCAAAAAGATATACATATATAAATACAATATAAATGAATTAAAGAAATTTGTCATAATTCTGTTGTACTGTTTGGGAAAACAATATTGAAAATTAAAACCAGTAGAACGTTCTTGCAGGAATGCTTTAAAACGTTCGTATTTAATATTGCACTCGTTGCTGGTGGTTTTGAGCACCATGACCGTACTTTAAATGCGAAAATTTTATAGATAATTTTACATGGCAGCCTAAGTGGGGCAAGGTGTAGTACATGAATAAATCAAGTTTCTACTATTTTTGGAACAACAAAACTATCATAAAAAAGCCACATATGTTGACACCTGTGCTTTACGGCACGAACTCATGCAGACTAAAACATTTAATTAGCATACGCACCAAGTGATAATTCCCACAACTTTAGAGTTACAATGGCGATTGGCGCTGATGGACTTCACAAGTATTACGAATCTACTACGGCATTACCAATGCCTAGTGAACATAGAATATGCGGCTCCTTGGCTAGATAAAATCCATCATTTCGTATGCAATAGTCAACAACAGCTAGTAAATGAGCGGTGCTAGTTTCATAAGAAGACCAAAACTACATTGTGCCAGTATGTTCAATAATTTTTTAAAGTTGCTATTAGCCTATATTTTGTTGTTTGGTACAGTCTTCATATGAAAATATGCCAAGTCTCAGTTCAAACACTCAATTAATTTTTATACCCATCAGACATTGACTGAAGGTACTATGGGTTTGGTGAAAGTATGGAATGCAGAAAAATAATAAATAAAAATAAAAAACGATAAAATGCTTTAAAGCCAAGTGTTTAATCCCTTTTTAATGAAATTTGACATGGTTTGCATAGTTTGCGCAATATGGCTGTAACTTCGAAGACCACTTACTCCCGATTTCGCGGAAGTTAGCTTGAAAGCCAGGTATCTAATCGCATGCTACAAAAATTAGTCTTACATTTTGTATACTTCGCATGGGCGTAGTGTCTTCGATTTTATTTAATTGAGTAAATACCAATTGTTTCATGGGATGTTACTGACATTTGTTATTCTTCTAACATAATGATGCTTTTATAAATTGTATGTATTCACCTTCAATGGCGACAATAGAGAGATGAAGTTGTTGAGTTTATACGAGGTCGTTTAAGCATTGAAGACGAAACGTGTGAACCACATGCATAAACAGTATTAGATTTCAGAAAGTTGAGCGCACAATGGGTATTCTACTCACTAAAACAGAGGTTAGCTAAAATGCCAAGTACTGAAATTTGGTATTCAAAAGTCTTAACGTTATTATCATATTATTTGGATATTTCACATATGCTTTTTATCTTCGATTTTACTCAATTCAATAAATACCCGTTGTTTCATGGGAAGTTACTGTATGTTGCTATTTTCCAATATTTTGATGCTTTTATAAATTGAATGCCTGGTGTATGAAGTGGATCTTCACTCACTATTAAATCGATCTTGCTTATATTTTTGTTTTCAACATTTCAACTCAACTCTTGATACAAACTTGCAGAGCCTGAACAAATGGCTTCCGCTATTGTACTGATTCAAGTGTAAAGCAATTTTTAAATGCATAAATTCCTTTGCATATTAAAAAAAATCATGATTTTGTTTATTTCTAGTGTTCCAGAAGCTTATTGAATTGATTGAAACATGTAAAAATGCAAAGTAACCCAAAGTTGTCTGCCATTTAATAATGTCGCCATGGCAGTGACTGACGTTTGGGAGGATCAAAGCCAAAAGCAACGTGTTCG
This sequence comes from Cirrula hians, assembly GCA_001015075.1. Lineage (NCBI taxonomy): Eukaryota > Metazoa > Arthropoda > Insecta > Diptera > Ephydridae > Cirrula > Cirrula hians. Next base: position 22,639 of record JXOS01042297.1, read on the forward strand.
AACGAATTGCAAATGAAATGCCAAATGGCCATTGTTCATAATTTATTAGGTCACATTTTTAAATATGCAATTTGCCCGTTAGTACAGCGCATTGAGCGAAGTACGAACAAAAGGCAACAAATTAAAAATGTATGCCATGCAAAATGTTGCTTTTGCAGTGCGCGCACAAACAAACTTTCAATTTACCATTGGATGTGTTTAAGGTCAGGCCACTCAGCAGCAATAGGAGCTTGTAATTGCAGACCTGTGCAAACGTGAGTGCTGCCTCAGCTCAAAAATTCAAATAAACAAAAGGTATTACAGTCTGAATCGAGCCAACCAAGCATCTTGATTTGGTTTATTTGCTGCGACGTTCGCTGCATGGCGGCGTATTTCGTTTTCCCCGAATAAATTGCTGGCGCAGTTTTGTCGTTTTTTTTCACGATTTTGCGGGTCCGCTTAAGATTACTTTTACGACTAGCCACTTTGATTTTCATTTAATTTTGTTTGCTTACCTTTTTTTTCCGCTAGCAAGGGATAAGTTCTTTTGTGTTTTTATGCAAAGTGCCCGGGCAAGAGCAGAAAATTGAACAGCAAGCAGAAAATTAACAAGGAAACAGTGTGTGGTGCTAGACCGATGGGAGGAGGGGCTATTGTGCAAATAAGAAAAGAACTTGCTGACGCGCATCACTTTTTAAGGTCCATTTCACATTTAAAAAGCCATTCAAGTATTTGCATATCCTTTACCGTTTAACTTGTATAAACTTGCTCGCTCGTTGAATGGTTTATGTTGTTTGCTGTTGTGCTACGGCGCGTTGCGCGTGTGTTGGTGCCAGCCTCAGCAACACAAACAGTGCCACTGCCAGTGCTTGCGTTTCACTTAGTGCACTTGTAAATACTTTTATTTAAACGAGTTTGCGTGTTGGTGACGCTCTCAACTACACGCTGCAGATTTCTCATTTTACAGCTCACTTTATTATTTGCGCATACAGTGCTCTCGACTAGTATCTTTTTGTAGGGCATATCGTTCGTTAGTTTTCTGTCATTAAATTTCTTAGCAGAAGTTTAAAAGGCAACCAAGGAATTGCAAGTTGAAAAGTTCTGTTTTTAATTATATTAAGTAATCATGGCCCAGCGGCACCTTGGCCCAGCTGTACAAATTAATATCACTTGAATAGGCGGCTGCAGGTGGTGTGGGCTGTGTGCAGCACTCGTTATCAGCTGCTTAAGTCATTTGGAAAATTATGAAATTTCTTGGTATGCACTTGCATGGCATGAAAAGGCACTTAAATACTTGCTGCGGCCGTTAGCTGAAGGCGTTGTCAGGTGTCAGCTTAAATGTACGGGGGAACGCAATTGACACGATGCTCCAAGCAATTGCACTCCAGTTCAGATACGTCTCATTTGCATGGACAACTTCTTTTCAACAACCTGTTTTTGAATTGCATCAGCGCAAACGCTTGACAAGAAAGCATTCACGGTACTCAAATTTTTATGAAATTTGGTCATTCTTCATAATAAAAAAAAGAAGATAGACGTAATAACCAATCATAATAAATTACATAATACCAAGTCATTAATTCTATAGAATCATCAACTTTTCGGGAGTAAACGTTCTTTATATGAAAATGGCCGCGATCAAATAGCTGGCGTTAATGCAGATATACTTGAAATCGCGATGAAACTTTCTATGGGAGGTACCCGAAGATATGGACCGATTATGATGGAACTAAACATTGGTTTTCGTAAATTCGCGAATAAATGACCTTTGAGAAATATCCGAAGTTATGAAATAGATTGGTGGACATTAGGACAGATAAAAAAGACTATTTGTCTTTTACCTTATTTCTCAATTCTTTGAATAGGTCTCCAACAAACATGTCGGTAATGATTATTTCTATGAATTGCTTTCTTTGTACAAACCCATAAGACCCCCAGACTAAGACCGATGGGTATAAGAGAATCGACGTAATATGCTTCGTTAATACGGGAATAGTGTTCGAAATAAATTGGAACTGAAAGGTGAAAGTTTCAACTTGGCGTAGCCAATATTTGTTTAATTAATTTATATAAAGATGATTGTTCTTTAATCTGGATTAACCGCTGCACACGTTTATTGATAATATATTTTAGGCATTCTTTAGTTGGAAAACACTATGCATACATCTAGAACAGCAAATTCATTGAAATTTTAATAATTTTTATGAAAATAAAATACTAGACTAGATTAGGTAAAATAAATAGATAAGATTAGGTAATCTCCAGGCCTTTTAAGCAGGGAAATAACTTTTAAAAGAATAAACAAGTCCATTCGGGTTTTCTAAAAAATTGAAACTTTATTATGAAAAATTGGTTATACATATATGTCGTTGCTAGCCACTACTTTTTCGCATCGTTCTGGAAGAATCCTAGTCAGCGAAGTGATGTTGCATCGATCGAAAAATATGGTAAACAAAGGAGCATACGGCGGGTAGGATAGAACTTTTGTAATGCCGCAACATGTGGCCATGTAGCATTATCATGTTGCAATATAACATTATCCTGTTTGTCGGCAATGCTCCGCTTAAACGCATGAATTATCTTTGGTAGACGGTAGAGTTCTCCTGAGATCATTTGGTTCGATCCACCTAATACATCACAACCAAAGATATGAACATTCGGCTTGGCAGTTGATGATGAGGCATCCTCGGGATATCCAAACGTTGCAAGAAGTTTTGGATTACCGTGATGTACGTATTTTTCATCGCCAGACACTATTCGATACAAAAACCTTTTTCGTTTTTTCCTTGGAGCAGTTGTTTGCATGTCTCTGCACACCATGCGTTTGACGACTCCTGGCACCCAATTTTCTTTTTTTCGGATCATTGAAATTGCTTTTAAACTATAGAAAATGGATAGGTTCTTTATTGAACTTCTTAATTTCTTTCTTATCTTCAATTTTTGATGGCTCACCAGGTAGATCTTTGATTTTCTTATCGAAATGGCCACTTTTCAGCTAGTGCATGATCACTATAAATTTCCATTAGATGCTATAACTTTCGGCACCATTTTCATCATCTTGAATTAATGGTGTCTGGAAAAACTGATTATTCGTCACAAAAGATGACATTTTCGTAGCACAAAAAAACAATTTGAGAACTTAGGGTTACTGGCGAAAAAATGCGTAATGATGATAATTAAAAATGGCGATCTTATAAGATCAAACAATGGCATAATTCACGAGTAGCGACATTTGTCATCAAAATCACATGGACGTAATTATACACCTAATAAGATACAGTCTTTATGAGAGAACAAACAATAATTTCTTTTGGTTTACAGCCTTTGCCGTAGCGGAGCACATAGAAGAAAGGCATTGTCAACTCATTGAACCGTAGAACGGTATAGTAAGGTGTTTTGTATGATGATGACATTAAGTGTGATGATTGAAGATTTCACAAGTATATAGAAAAAATCTCATAGACTCCACAGTTACAAATACATGGCAATGTATTTACAAGGCAATTTTTCTGTTTTCAACAAGTTTTTCGTCTTTTGTAGAATTTAAAATGATTTCGAAATTATCATATTATGGGTCCTTCATTAATGATACTTCTATTAAGCATTCTGTACTATTCAAAGCTATGATTCTTGTATAACATGTTGGAATTCGACTGAGTAGGACAACAATTTGATAATGTAATTATATAGTTTATCGAAGATATTTGTATAAACTGAAAGGTGCAATAGCATTTAGTGTTAGTGGACTTATTACACAAATGATATTTGGCAGCAGATGTCAGCTTACAAAAGCTTCAATTCCTATGTCCGGATAGTGTGGTGGCGTTAGAATACGAAATGATGTTTTGAAACCTGGCGCTGACACTACATAACTATTGCTCTCTTCAATGGAAAAAACTTATTAATTCCGAAGAACTCTTGAAAAAAAATCTATCTATCTCTCCAATTAATGGCAATTTCTCTTCTGGCACGTCCATGCTGCTAACACATGGTGACCATAAATTTCCATTAAAATACAAAAAAAAAAAAAATTGAATTTTTAACTAATAGCGACATCTCTTATCAATACCACATGAACATATTTATAAACCTAATATTAATATTCTCTCTAGGGTTAATAAAATTTTACGTTAATAAATGCGTGTCCACACGTGGAACACACACATGTAAATACATACGTTTAAAATCTGACGGCTTATTCCGTTTATAATTTCACTGTTTAGNAAACACACCCATGTAAATACATACGTTTAAAATCTGGCGGCTTATTCCGTTTATAATTTCACTGTTTAGCTGTCTGTAAGTCTATTTTTATCGAAGAGTGTTATCAGTTTCTAACTTTTCGCAATGATATTTTCCATAAATTCTCAAATGTAATCCAGACATTATTCCTATACTTATGCCTAGCACATGGACAACAATTGTCAAATTATGAACGAGTTTTATGCCAAGTTCTCCAGATTTGCTGAAGGGGTTACACAATTAGGTTATGCAGAGTTTTTTCTTAATCTTAATACAGACTAAATATTACAACAATTGCAGGGTGGCAATAAATAGTAGGATACCTCATTGCAACAGATGCTATTACGGGTGTTCTGAAGGAAACCAAATGCATGGTGCTCATAATAAAACTGCAGAAGCACTAGCGNGCAGATGCTAGTACGGGTGTTCTGAAGGAAACCAAATGCATAGTGCTCATAATAAAACTGCAGAAGCACTAGCGATTAGTATCAGGTTTTTACTGCGATCTAGACGTAGCACATCTAATAGAGATTAATTAAGAAGTGATAAATAACATAAACTAAGTGATTTCATTCCGATGATAAAAACTGGTATTCACTCATTTATGTAAATTCGTGAAAAATATGAAACGTTAAATCTAAGTACAAAACTTCCGTGGAATCGGAAGAAAATGTTCGAAGTTATGAACTGATTTTTGCTCCAATTGTACAATCTTGAGGGAAAAAACCGAAAAATGGATCTATACCAAATCACGGGAGGATGCGATGAGACATCTGGCTTTTATACTTATTTTCATTAAATCTGGAGTAAAGGGTTTATAGGAGGCATGGGAAATTATAGTCCGATTTTTTTCAAATTNAAAAACTTCCGTGGAATTGGAACAAAATTTTCGAAGTTATGAAATGATTTTTGCTCCAATTGTACAATCTTGAGGGNCACTCATTTATGTAAATTCGTGAAAAATATGAAACGTTAAATCTAAGTACAAAACTTCCGTGGAATCGGAAGAAAATGTTCGAAGTTATGAACTGATTTTTGCTCCAATTGTACAATCTTGAGGGAAAAAACCGAAAAATGGATCTATACCAAATCACGGGAGGATGCGATGAGACATCTGGCTTTTATACTTATTTTCATTAAATCTGGAGTAAAGGGTTTATAGGAGGCATGGGAAATTATAGTCCGATTTTTTTCAAATTGACCAATTTTTTATTCCATAAGCAATTTGAGGAGCATGTGGTAATCCATTCGGATTTTATATAAATTCCCGTGAGATCGGNTTTTTTCGGGAATTCCCGTGAGATCGCGAAGTAACGTTCTATCTAGGTGCCCGAAGTTATAAACCGACATCGTCTAAATTGTGCAATATCTTCGCATAGACTCAAAAATGCTTCTTTACCAAATTNATATAAATTCCCGTGAGATCGGGAAGTAACATTCTATGGTAGGTGCCCGAAGTTATAAACCGACATCGCACAAATTGTGCAATATCTTGGCATAGACTCAAAAATGCTTCTTTACCAAATTTCAGAACAATGCCGTAAATCATTTGGTTTTATGGTTTTTATGCTGATTCCCAGGTACCCCAAAATTTTGCACCGATTTTTATAAAATTTTTCAATGATATGGTTATGACTCACACAGCTTCCATACCTTTCAGTAAAAGGTTATGAATCGTTTGGCTTTTTTATTNATACCTTTCAGAAAAAGGTTATGAATCGTTTGGCTTTTTTATTGTTATTCGTGAAATTGTGCGAGTAACCGATCTTTAGAAGGTATCCGAAATTGTTGATCTATTTTGCCTGTTCACGAACTTTACTTTCCTTTTTCACAATATTTATAGAAAAACTAAACTTCATCGATCTATATCAAAAGCTCAAGTTATCGAGGTGACAGGCAGACTGACGGATAGACGGATATCACCCAATTAATATATACATATACATATAGTCCGAAACCCCAGTCATAAATATATGATGGGTATAAATATAAATTTTTAATCAAATGCTTTTGTACATCAACCCTCAACTAATAACCTGTTTTAATGGCAATTATCACATTTGAAAAAAATTCAATATTAAATTTAAAGTATTCAAATTCCTCAAGCCTTGATAAATGTTAGTCTTAGTAAAAGTTGTGCTCTTTGGCATTTGCAACTAAACACCATATTAAGTTACCGCCTACCTTAAAGCAAAACATCTCTTTGATCTATTCTGTTAGCATAAATAACTGAAAGAAATTAAATTTGAGATTTTTTTGAAAGACTTTAAACTGAACACAAATTTGAAAATTGATAACACACACCGTTACCGGGCAATGTCTTCGCTTTGCCGCTTTCCACATGCATTCAAGTAAATTTGACTTGATTGGCTTAAATTCTAATGGGCAATTAGTCGGTTCCGTAGCTATTATGCGTTTGTTTTAAATAAAGCATGTAATTTATGATCCATCAATTCATTTGCGTTACTTTTCTCGGCTCGTTGCGGTAGGTGCCAGTCAAGCTAATAGCGGCAGTGCCTGAGCAGTAGCGCTGAAGGTATTTTCCAATCTACTCAGTATAATTATTGCGCCATTATTTAACTTAACATTCATATGTTTTCACACTTTATTAACGTAAAGTGCTTTTGCGAACGTACGCTGTTATTTGCAGTATTACACTGCCATACGTTCACACATACACGCACACAGAGCATGCAACACGTGCACGTTACTGCGGCAAACCTGAGCGCGTTTCGGCAATGGCAAGCAGCAATGGCAATCAGCCGCTGCTGCATGAGCTGTAAGCATGGCTGAGTACTCACATAAATTTTACTTAAAGTGCTGTAGAGAGCTAGACAACAGGCACAAGCGTTGCTTTGCCAGTGGTGGTAGCAGTGGCAGTGCCTCGTGTTCACTGGCTGCAATTGTCATTATTTGCACTACCAAATGGCTGACTTTGCGCTTGTCTTTCGCACTGTGCGCGTGTGTGTGTATGGCTGCCTGGCATTTAGGTAATTTGTTTTAACTTACCTGTACGCTTTTCAGCCTCATTTATTGGTATATTCTCTAGCACAATTGCCTCCGAACGTCCTTTCTGGTTGACGCTGTAAACAACAAGATGAAGTGCTGGATTTGGATCCGGATAGTAATCCATGGGTGTCAAATCTGTTTAGGAAAGAAAATAAAAATGCAAACAAAATAAAATGAATGTGATGATGTGTTTGTTATTTCAGCTTATACTCAGCTTAAATTTAAAATAGAACCCAGCAACTGAGGTGAAATCAAAATATATTTTTTCGTGAATATAGCATCAAACGCAATACCAAAATAGTTTGCTTACAGAACAGCCGTTTGGATAGATAATATAAAATTGTAAATAACAATGGCAATTAAAGACTTATTAAAGTTTTCACCTTCGAACTCAAGCTGGCTTTTACGCTGAATTTTAATTTTTATCCGAATTTTTTATAGAATTTTTTAATTATATACTGGCTCTACCAATTAGAATTGGTCTTCATGACCACTGAAACTTTAACATCAATAACCACACTATATGCATTACAGATTATGGTGTGAAATATCTTCTCAAATCTAAGCGAATGAAATTTATCGGTTTAATTGCTCAAAAGCACTATGCGAAGCATGAAAATCGAATTGATGCCATGATCGAATATTTTAAGTTTTTATTAATCTTAAAATGTATACTGTCTACCAAGAATGAGTTTATCCATAGGGAGAAAACTATATAATAATATAATAGCGCTTCAAGGTTTTCTTAAAGAATCAATGAAGTTTAAAAATAAAAGCAATATAAAGAGTTACAATCAGCTAAGAATGGATGTGAGATATACGTCACTTCAAAATTTTAAGTGCAGAGAGTGATAATTCTGATAAATTATTAAACTGAAAATTTAAATGTAACTGTAAATGTAAATGTAACTTAAAATGTTTCAAACATTAATTATATTTTTGTCCACTTAATAATGAAGTTCCGTTGAAAGTGATCAATGTTTCGAACTACATTTGCTTAGAATAATTTGTTCGCAGCACATGGTTGTACTGAAGATATCCCTGATTTTCATTCAATCATGCCTCTTTTTGGTTCACACATCGATAAGAATTATGAGCACTCAGTAATAAAAAATCGTTGAAGTTGATTAATGCTTCTGGTAAAATTTTCTTGAAACCGCTTTTCGGAATTCATACGTGTACTGGAGGTACCACTGATTTTCATCCATTCGTGTTTATTCTTCGAACACACACCTTATTTATGTCCAATGAAAAATGAAATTTCGTTCAATTACATTAATGATTGTGGCTAATTTTGCGATCACTAAAGTGATTTTCATGCAATCATGCCCATTTTGGGAACACAAACTGATGGTATTATAATTAATCTAATGACGATTCAGATCGTTCCAAAATTTCAACACTTCAGGTTGCCGTTGGTCTCAGATCCAAATTTTGAATAAAGAAATGTTCTGGTGGTACCCGAAATATTGGTTCAACCGAATCCAAGTTCATACTTCATACTTAAATTTTTTCAAAGCCTATACGTGATTGTTTTGGTAATTTTAGCTTTCTGTCTAGAATTCGATGACGGACGAACGAACGGACGGATACAGTTAGCCAACTAATATACAGTTAGCCAATTTCATTGACGACTGATTTAAATATTTGTAGGCGTCAAGAAACTCTTTTTCCCAAATATGATGAAAATATATATATTTTTTTATTTATTACATTAAACATTGATCTTTTCGCACATTGACTATTTAGTATGACCACCTTTAGCAACTATTACACCTAGAAGCCATTTTTTCATCATATTTACCAGCTTTGCCGTATCATAAGAGCTCGGCATTTATTGCCATTCTTCCCAAATTTGCTCTTGAAGTGCTGTGCGGTTCTGTTCCTTTGAGCGACTTTTTTTTATTGGAAGCATACATTTTCCACCATTTAAGTGGAATTATAAAGCAACCGAATCCAAGCCATATTGAATTTATGATTCGGATCATTATCTTCATATAATTTGAAATCTGTTTAATTGTTTTTAATAAAACTAAACTTATTCGCACTATAGTACAGATGATTTTTAAATAAAGTTGCGCGTGCAATATTTTCTCGATAAAAGCCAAATCTAGGACCCCTTTGCTTAAGATGCATTCCCAAGCCATAATTTTCTAAATTTCGATTTTCTAAAGAAGTCAAGGATTGCAACCACACCTCTACTGGTCCAACATTGTTCTAAACCATAATTTTTGGCTCATAGCCGAATATAACGTTGACCCAATACTCAGCCGTTTGAGAAATAAGCGCTTTCGTGAGAGTAAAACGCTTTTGAAAATTTTTTATAGAAAGCAGTGGCTTTTTACGAGCAGCTCTCGACGAATACTTGTGTCGCAGTATGTCCTGTTGGACTATCTCATGGAAAACATTAATATCACAATCGTCCTTGTGGAAACTTTTGGGTAAATCTTTATTTGCATCTTCTTCGAAGTCTCTTCTTTTGCTACAACGTTTCTTGCATTCCTCGAAGCTTGCCAAAAAGTGGTTTTCTGGTTTCAAACCGGTGTCCCCGGAGTGGTCGTGAGTTTTGGAAACAGCCCAAAGTCACAGGGTCAGGTGAAAAAGGCGGTTCCGGAATGATTTGAGCGCATTATTATTATACAGGAGTTGTCGTTTTATAACTCTGGGCACTTTTTGCGAATAGCTTCATGGAAACGACGCATAATACTCAAATAATATTCCTTGTAGATATTTTGGCCCTGGGGAATGAACTCACCACGATATTCAAAGACAACTGTCAACATGACTTTAATTTTTCAGCGGCTTTGGCGAGATTTTTCAGCTTACCCCGTTTTTAGCACGATATTCACTCAATTGGCCTATTCAATTCAAGGCTCTTTTCCCGTAATAATACGTTCGTAGACACCCTGATATTAAGAAATCCTATCTTCACAAACTTTAACGCAATTTCTTTTTCGAGGAAATTGAGTGTTTTTCTTATCCCAAACGAGATTTGACTCTTTTAAGGCCCGAACCGATCCAACGCCAACTATATCGACAAGGTCTCAAATTGTAAAACAACGATATGACTTATGATGACATTCAAATAAAATTTGGCATAGATGTCACTAACAGTGGTACCAACATAAAAACAAAACAGTTTGCTCTCGAATCGTTAGCAAGAAAGTTTAAATGAATAATTCACTTTAATTTTTTAACACAGAATTTGAATTTCTTCGAAGACAGTCTTCTCCTTTCGGATTTTATGAGGTTCCAAAAATGAATCACAAAACGCAAAGTACAATTTAAATTCAACTTCTGACGTTTTAATAGCAAAAATGAATTATCAATGAACTGTAAATCATGCAAAATGAAATAAGAAATGCTTATAGAATTATTAAAGAAAAATCACATTGAATAATAATAAATAAATAATTAGCTGAAACAAAAGTTTTTTTTGTTTTGCATTATTAAAACCTTATTGAATACCGTAATTAACCGCTCTTTGAAAAAATATATAAAGTTGATGCACTTAAAAGTATCGTTTTCGGATAACTTAATATTTCTATTCTAATCTTTTCCTAATGTGTACGCTCATTTTTGATTGATTGTATTTCCAAGTACACATTTGACATTCATGGCGGCTCAAAAGCCTTGAAAGAAGTGGCCGTATGTGAAACTGCCTTCGTAAGTGTTAGCATCAAAAGAAATGTTACTTTTGAATGTACCGACAGCGTTCGAATCCTTTCATTTGTAGTCTGGAATGAATTGCTGGAATAATGGCTACGAATTAAATAAATACCAATACATATTGTCCTTAAGTGCCATGGCAGTGAGTAATCATGTGGGCAGGGAAACAAGATATCTTACGCTTTGACTACGATCTATCTGTCTTTTATTTAAAATTTGATACACTGCTGAACTTATGATATGTTAAACTTAAGTGTCCGTATTTAAAACAGTTTTAGCATTCTAGTTCGCTTTGCTGCAGTCATGGCTCCCAATTAACTTGAGCTATTTGACTAACACATCTTGTTTTTTTTTGTGTATTCTGTGCTAATGACCTTAAGTGCTTTCAAACAAATGTGTAGCATTATAATGGGTTGGTTGAAAAAGAAATTTTGCGCTAATCTCAGTGCTGATAACTTAANCGTAGCATTATAATGGGTTGGTTGAAAAAGACATTTTGCGCTAATCTCAGTGCTGATAACTTAATTACCTGCGAAATTCAATTAGTAGTTTTACTCAAACATAGCCGCAAAGCTTTTAAGTATTGCCGCAAAAAGTATAGCAATTCGCTGCCAAAAGGAAAAACGCTAGAAAAGTTGGAAATGAATTAATGCGGCACAGCACAAAATGCAGCATAGTCTGACAAAAACACTAAAAATCAGATGGAGTAAAAGCTGCGCATGTCGAAGGCGCAGGCCTTATGCGGCAATTTCAATGGCAACTTCAGTCGCTTGGTGTGGTGAGCGCTGAAAGCAACTTAACAGGCTTGTCTAGCTAATCACAACTTTTCAGTTGGTTAAGCAGCCAAATATTGTACAAACAACCAATAGATTGATGCTCCAACACACACACACATTGGCATACACTTATGAATAGCTAGGCGAGCCATATCCATTGCTTGGCAGCCAAACGCATGCAGCGCGAAGAGTTGCGAGCAGCCATAGCGATAGGCTGTTGCCAAAGCTAACGCAAGCAAATCAATTTGTAAGACACCAAAAGGAAAAAGATTTAATAATATAAACTAGAAAGAAAATTATAGTTGGCTTAGGCCGACAGTGAGATACACGTCGATACCAAAATGTACACAGCACTCACAATATGAAATGATTCAGCTTGAAATAAAAAAAACAATTTTTTTTGCTAATTAAGCAAAAGATTATTCTATGAATTTAAATGTGTTTCAGATTAACCTCAGATTTTTATCCAATCGAGGAAGTTTTTGTTACACACAGTCACTACATTTTCCTACAAATTGATAAATTTTTATTTACTTAGAACACTCCTGTCAACCACATATGTGTGTTAGCGGTACCTCGAAATATCAATCCCATTCATGGACATCACATTACTCATAATTATGAAAAAAAATAAAGAAATAATAAAATTTCGTTGAACTTGATTAATTTGTTTGCTCGAATTTCCCTTAAGCCCTTAAGCCCACATAGGTGTACTGGAGGTACCTCTGATTTTCTTCCAATCCCTTCCATTTTTGGTTGAGTTATGCCCCAATACAATTATTGAGTGATTAATAATAATCTGCGCAAATTTCCCCGAAATTCTCTTTTTTGACGGCAGTGCTTTTCTCAATGTACCTATAAATTTCATCCACACATTTACCATATATTTATATTCAGACAATATTGGAACTATATAGGAGTAATTAGGATACCTCGGATTTTTATTAAATCTTATCTATTTTTGGAATACAATTAGATGCTATGGTTACTCACCTAATTACATAAAAACAAAATTAAAAATTTCATAACAAAATAACAACTCTGTCAGCTGCAGCAGTCTTAGGGCCCAAATTTCGATTAAGTAGGTGTACAGGAGGTACTCGAAATATTTCCTAGACCTTAACCAAATTCAAATTTCGATCTAACACGAATGGACAGATTTATGGTCGTGACAATTAAAATTGCTGTGGTGTTACCGAACATATTTATATATATTTAGATGGATCGCCAATAAAAAATAAAAATGACGTTTATTCGATCAATTTTGGTTCGCGCTAAATGTGCTGTTACATTAGATGTCATGACACTTCCTTGGGCGAATTTATTTGAATTCTGTTTTTCGTAAAATTCTTCAATTTGCCGTGACGATTACCAAATCCGGTGTCCCCCTTGACACTTGGTATTTCATGTACTACTTCGTCACGCGATTACATATACATATTCTCTGCTTGTGTTTTTTCTTTGTCTTTTCGGCAAATCTTTACATACGCAGATCATATGTTGCGTTTGTTTGCAAAATTGTTAATTGCTGTCGACAATGGTAATAAAATCGAATTGAAGGGTTAAATGCATGTTAATTTGGAACAAAATCTAATTTAAATAATTAAAAATTCAATTAAATATACAATAAAAAATGTAAATGAATAAATAAATACAATAATTAATTTAAATATTAATGTGAAAATATAATAATTATTAAATTGAAAAACAAAATTCAATTCATGATCACAGTGATTGCAAATTCAAATAGATGAAAAGCATAAAAAATTACAACATATGATTATGAAAAATTNTAGATATAAAGCATAAAAAATTACAACATATGATTATGAAAAATTTTATAAAAATAATAACTAATTAAAAGAAAATAAAATATGTACAAATTAATATTTTATCATAATTTTTAAATGATTTCATTCAATTAATTCATATATCATGGCTGCTAGAGGAACAATCACTCCTCAACAGCATGCATTCAGTACTGATGCTTGTTGGCAAAAGTGATCTATTCTTCGTGTGGCTNCATTTTTATAGGAAAAACCAATTTTTCGTGATGCGAGGAGCATACCCTCAAAAAAAAGAATTATTTTTCATGACACTTGCGTGATGAACGTATGTAAAAACCTCAAGTGTCTCGGCAATTTTTTTTTAGCCCAAGTAAGTGTCATGACAGCTAGCACGCTAAGAGAGGGCTATGCTACTAATCTAAATTTTCTATGTTGTTGTNCACGCTAAGAGAGGGCAATGCTACTAATCTAAATTTTCTATGTTGTTGTATGTAGGTACATATTTGAACGTTTGCGAAGTCTTACTTGATTCTAATTTATTTGCAATCCATTTAGTATTAATTTGTCACATTTTTTATACAATAGACAGGATAAAGTTTCATATTTGGACTAAATCTTTATATTTGAAAGGTTTAAAAACAAAGAAAATTTATGAACGCATGTTGAGAGTGAAAAATGCACTTTCAACATCAATTGGTATAGCAAAAAGATGGGTTGCTAAGTTTTAACGTGGATGTACAAGCCTTGAAGAAAAGTATCAAGAAAGAATGTCCAAAAAACTTAAACAACATCAGGATTTTCGAAAAATTACAAAATCGAGATTTGGTAGAAGAAGCAATACAGCATATCATATAGGAAAATCGTGCACTTGGTTGGGTAAGCTCTATTTTGAATGCAGCATTAGATTTTAGAAAGCCTTGTTCACATTGGGTTCCGCTAACCGTGAAACAAAAACACATTCGACTGCGAATTTATCAACAACATGCAAATCGTTATCGCAAATATTAAAAGGATTATATGCATCGATTCATCTTTATGGCCAAGACATGGATTTATCAGCATGATACTTAATCAGAACAAGAGGCTAAACAATATGTTAAACCTTGTTAATCGACTGGCATTATGTTCGTGACCAACATAAGTCAAGTGTTGTTCTGGGAGGCTATACTGAAGAGTATTTCATAACATGGAATTTTTTATTGAATTGCAAAACTCATGGAACACCTGGATAGTGAATAATATAAAAAATAAGAAAAGTTTAGATTTGAATAATTAAAATCATTGTGTTTGTTGTTAATCCACACAAACTGTTTTTTTTTGCTCATGTATTGACATAGTTAAAGTCATGTGAATTGAATTTGTTTGGTGTTAAAAATACAAAATAAGCCAAGATTTCGAAGTTTTGAATAGAATATCTCTTTATTTATAGCATTTAATTGATTTACTTAAAGTGATATGGAGCTGCCTAACATTTCGAATTTCGCATTTCGTCGCATTTCGTCGATTAATTAGAAATATAAAAATTAAAAAAATTATGTACAAATTTATATAGATCTCAAGAAATGTTTTTATCTTCGTAATATTAAATTTTAAATTAGGCAGGGAAAACTAGTTTCTCTTTTAAGTAAAAGCGTAGTGGAAGGTTAATTCGGATATCTGATATTAAATACAGGGTACTCATAGCAACAACTAGAGATTTGTTTGTAAAGTGTAGCTAAGATATATTTTAGATAAGGGTCCTTCAGAATTTAACGGAAAAATAAGTTGTACTGTACAGGGTACTGTTAACAACAACTACAAATTTGTTTGTAATGTGTAGTTTAGATAATTTTTGAATACAGACCCATTCGGAATTTGATATACATATAACTTGTAAGCGGCAGTCGGAGGGATTTGTCCTTCATGCAGCAATTACAGTGAACGTTAGGCAACAGGGACCATATGATGTATTCAGAATTATGTCATCTGATGATTTTAAGCATATGATTGAAATATAATCAACGTTTAACATGACATTATTGAATGTTTTTGTTCATATTTTCAGTATGATATCGATATCTTAATTTTAAAAGGTTCCACTAAAGGTAAATTTAATTTAAATGAATAAGCAACATTCTCAAAATTCTGTGTTAGTGCCATGTGACGCTTCTTTAACGATTTTTATGCATTTTGATATAAGGAACGATGTATAAGGAACGACATTTAACTAAATTCCCAGGCGTTATAACTCTAAAAGGTACGCGGAGGAATTAGCCTGTTTTGATAATTTTGACGTGCTCTTAAATTAAAATTTCAAAACCTGTTCTCACACTCTGATGAAGAGATGACCATCGTGATATACAGCTGTTGTTCATATATTTCGTTTTAAACCTTGAATCAATTTTTATGCAAGAGTTTGTAATACCTACAAAGTGCAATAAGCACTTCTTGAATCACAAAAGCTACCTCTGGTACAGTTTTATAGTTCACTAAAACGGATAATTTGTGATCCAAAACCAGCAAAAAGGAATATAATAAGGTCATAAACAAAGGTTTGATCCCAGTTGTAACTTAAATGGTCAAGGACATAACTGTTTTTTTTTTTTTTATCATATTAGGGTTTAAATTTTTTTTGTTATCTTATAGTATAATTAATGAATGCAAAACCGTTGTACTCCATGGCTTTGTACTCTATATCTAAAACGTTATCAATGTGTTAAGTTCAGTGAATTGGAAACAATGTGGGTTCTCTGAAATCTTTTTGACTCCCGAGTTCCCTTCCTATATGTGTTTCACGTAGTCAGTCCTTCTTACTATCTACCTTTTCGGCATTTTTGGCTTTTGATCTGCTGCTGTTTGTAAGTCTTGTGTATATGTCGATCTATGGATGTGTGTTCCCTATGCCTCAGTTTGGCCATGTCCATCTGATTACATATTTGTTTATCTCTCAGTCTGTTTGTGTGACCTTATGTCAATACGTTTATCTTTTTGATTTATTTGTATATTCCTTCATCTTTCTGCCAGTCTTTCTGTATGTCGGTTTATTTTTCTGCCTTTTAATCTATCTGTTTGTTTGTCTGCATGCTGGCTTACCTATTAGTCTATTTTTTACGTGTTGCTCTCTCCGTGGTCTATTTCTCTGTTTGTTGGACTTTGTCTTTTGGCTACTTGCCTATCTTTAGCCAGTCTCTCTCCATGTCTGTATGTGTATGTCTGTGTCGGTTTGTTGTTCACTCTTCCGTCGGCTTGTTTGTCCATCTATCATTCTGATGGTCAGCCTGTCTCCCATTGATTCTGTTTATCATAACCAGGCCCTCTCTATCTGCCAGTCTGTATATTTATGCGCCTGTCCGTTTGTCTTTTTATCGTTTTCGAAATATGCTTATCAGTCAATCTATCTATCTGTTTGTTTGTCAGTGAAGTTTTTGATCTGTCTGTTAGTGTTCTGTGTATCTGCCGTCTGTCTGCCTATCTCTTAATATGTCTGTCCGCCTTTAGCTGTGTATGTTTGTATGCCAGTTAGTTTCTTTATTATTCCAGTGACAACTTTGTTTTATTTGCATTCAAACTTAAAGCACTTTTAATGCATTATTCAGAGCATTTCTCAATATCTTCACCATTAAAAATCTGGAAATTTTGCTGTTGTTTGCTACGTACTTTGTGTGAGTAATAGGTCCCAGTTTTCAATTTCTTTTCATGCTTACTTAGGCAATTTGTTTTCAGGGTATTGAGAATAATGGATGGAATTATNTTTCAGGGTATTGAGAATAATGGATGGAATTATTTTTTGGTTTTTTATTAGTCATTGAGAATATTATATTATTATTATATATACTTTACTTTTTCTAGAAAGAATA
>JXOS01042374.1:0-31971 GCA_001015075.1 Cirrula hians
TTTTTTTTTTCATTCCTGCGTATGTGTTGAAAAATGTGCAGCAACCGAATACAATTTTTTGGCGTAAGGGCGTAAGCATGCACAACTACACACTGCAGCACAGCAAAATAAATGCAGCGTGTACGAGGTGTTAACAAGATTTTCCAACGGCGATAATTTAATGAATCGACAAACAGATTGCAGCGAAAATTAAGGCGAACAAAATGAACATGAAAAAAACTTTACAAAGTAAACACTAGTGTTTACCTTTGCCGCGCTCGCGCTCTCGCTGGTTAAGCCATTAAGGCGAGCATTTAAGTGCTGGCAGCGGGTTAGTTGTGAAAAGGTGTGTCCTTAGTGGCGGCTACGTTGACGCGGTGCTGCTTTCAGCCGTTTAGCGTGAAGTCTTTACACAAATTTAATTGTGTGGCAGCCCTGATCTTGGCGCGCTGATGGTACATTTGCTGCCTCTCTCCACTTCAAAGCTTTGCCAATTGTTTTGTTTGTGCTTATCAAATGAGGCTTTTTTGCGTCCTTTGGAGCGGCGAGTTTCTTCATTCAACTGGGACAAACATGTAATTTAATATAACACGCCAACGGGCACCAGCCTGCAATTTTGTATCAATGTACTTTAATTTCGAATTTCGCCAGAGCGTTTAAAGCATTGTGTGTTGAAGTCAGTTCAAGAATGTGCCAGCGTTTACAACAACAAGCTTTGGAAAACGCTCTGCGGCACATAAATTAAAATGTGCAAATAAAATGTTGCACGTAAAATAAATTACCAGTAAATGGCGAACGAGGTGACCATGTTTAAATATCATATCTAAATCTCAACAACTTTCGTTGCTTGAAAGTGAAGGTAGGTAGCAAGTGTGTTGACCAACAACGCAGCTGAGGCAATATCTTACAATATGAAATCCTTAGCCTGGTAATATAATAATAATAATCTTCAATATATTTACCAGGTCGATAAAAAACATAATTCAAAGGTTTAAAGTAAAGTTTTTAGTCAGTATAGTCTGCCTGAATATCAATAAACCTTTTCCAAAGAAATTGAAATTTATGAATTTCATCCGTTAAGTGAACATCTGAAAAAGCTGCGGTATATGCTTCCACAGCCGTCATCAACTTATCATTTTATGGAAAATGCGTTCAAATTTTTTAAGGTCTGAAAACATATATAGTCGGTTGAATACTTTGTCAGCTACAGCAATTTGAACTTTAAGTCTATATTAATCTCATGACAACAGATGTGTTTTCTACAAACTCGGTCGTTTTGCGCAAATGTTTTCCTTTAATTAGCCTAATTTTACAATAATGTCCATTTACGCGTTTGAAAGTAAGCCGTAAATAAGAAATTAAGATATTAAAATGAAATTTTAAATACGTTGATATTTACCAACATATGAAAAAAATATGTTNTTAAGTGAATTTTATTAAAATGAATTTTAAATACGTTGATATTTACCAACATATGAAAAAAATATGTTGGCTCAAAGTAAATGCCTCTTTTATCGAAGTGCATGATGAATTGAACAACGTGGTACATGGCATTATTAATTATTGACAGTCATGACACTAGATTTTGGTATTTAAGTATTTTGGGTTCTAATACCTACAACGAGCGTTCGAACGAACGTTTTATACTCTTCAAAACCTCCAATATATCAAGTCATTCACATTTCCAGTTACCTTTCAACAACTCGGAATGGTAGTTATAGGTTCCAATTTAATTATCTCTTTTAAGATGAACAGAAATGATGCCATATTTTGAGGAAACTCGAGTACACCTAGTTCTGGAATCCCAAAGGTTATATTAGTTTTGGTCATACATTTGTAAAACATAGAAAGAGTCACCGCAGAAATATCGATATCATCATGACTAGTGATGTCCGTCCGTCGTCAAATTCTAGAGTGAACGCATAACCAATTTCGACACAGACAATATATGAAAAAATTTTAGCTCTAAGTGCGAACTTGGAACTGATGGAACAAATATTCCGGGTACCTCCACTACACCTCTTTATTTATTTTGCAACGATTTTTCGTCATTATGTTAATTATAACATCTCAATGTGTTCCGAAAATGGACAGCATTGTATAAAAATCGGATGCACCTCCAGTACACCTATGTTGTCAAAAAAAAAGGTTTTTAAATTCAATGAAATTCCATTTTGGAGTGGACCTATATATGAGTAATGTGTGTACCAGAACTTGGTGAAATTTGATGAAAATTGGAGATATCTCCAGTAAACCTACGTGTTCCGAAAACGCGGTTTCAATTCATTTTACTTCAAAGATTATTTAGATTCAACCAAAGTTTATTATTGAGTGATCATAATTATGATCAATGTGTGTATCAAAACAGAAATGATTGGATGAATATTGAGGTACCTCCTGTACACCGATATTTTCCCAAAAGTGGGTTTTAAGCAAATTTCAACGGAGCTTTATTATTGAATAAACGAAAATATAGTCAATTCTTGTTACAAAAATTGACTTGTTTGGATGAAAATCTGAGGTTCATTCTGAACATTTATTTTCAATTCCAAGAAAAGTGTTTTATTCATATTGTGACATTTCTGACATCTCCAATTTTAAGCAACGTGTATCTCATTGTTGATCTAGGCCGGCTGTAACTCCCTTACATGATTTGTTTTAGGTGAATTTATAACTGGTTATCATGGTGTGAACCAAGGAATAATCTTTACAATTTCAAATACTTTCCAGTCGATTTCAATGTTGTATTTAAACAAGATTCATCCACGCATTAATAGTATTACATAGTCTTGTATGTTTTCCCTATCACTGGTTATACTTCTGACCTCACATTGAATGCTCTTCATTTGCACCACTTACTTTTGCGTCTGTGTGCACTCATTCGTCAGTTCGTTAAATAATCCACAGCTCATCTCAGCTCGAATTTCAAGTTAAATGTTTTGTCCATGGCTGCTTATATATTTGTTTTTATTTGCTTTTTCATGAGCAACACTTTGTTATCGAATTTGAATATATCTCTTGATTTTTATTTATTTATTATTTACATAACGTCGATAAGTTTTTTATTAATTAGCTATCAAAACACTCCAATTTACATTTCGTTCGACCGGACCAGCATACATAAATAAAATATTCCATTTGAATTATTATTCTTGTTATTTTTGGCTTTTCAAAACTATGTTCATTTAAATAGTATATTGAGTGTATTTAAAAATCAATTTCCTTTCGTATGCTGGCTGCCCGTGTGTCATTGTTGTATAGTGAAAAAGTGCCTCGAGTGGAAGCGTTGCGCATTTTTGGGCTACAGCTGCAGTGTATATGGCTGATTGTACGTAGCATTAAGTCCTATAAAGATTTAACTAAAGTTTTGAAGTAACAACAGTAAATTTGATGCTGAAATTTACTTGATATCACTACGAAATCAAAAACAGAAGAAAACGTCGAGGTGTCCCCTCATTTGGATGGGTCATCCAAATCGAAACATGAGCAAGATCGCAAGATTCCGTAGGGTGACTGAATGCCTTAATGCATGATATGTATTATTTAGTTGGTGAAACGACTATAACATCTTTATGTAAATCGGTAATAATTTCCAAATTTTCCAAGATTTTTTTTTGTATTCTATTCGAATATAGCTTTCCACTAACAACTTAAAAAATAAATAAATATGAGCAATCGATATCAAAAAGTGGAAAAAGGGCAATTCGAAAATTTTGTTTTGAGTTATACCTAGATCTTCCCTGAGAAATTACAGCGCCTTTTCAAATATTCAACTTAATTTATTTATTCATTTATTTATTTATGGTCAATTTTAATTTCAAAATACTGCCGTTTTATGCATACGGAGGACATTTGATAAGTTTTCGAACAGATCATTAAAAAGGTTTCTTTTTTTTTTATAAACAAAGCATAGAAAGCTAAGAATCAATGACGAAAATCAGTCACATACTACGCAAATAATATAGAAATAAGTTTAAACAAAATATATAGTGAGTTAAAAAACAACCAATGTCAAAAACACATTTTTTCTGTTGAGTTTCCTCTACGTAACATATCTGATCCATTTTGCTTGAAATTCCAAAATGTTTTGACGATATCCCAAAACTGAAATAACCCAAGTTTTGTGTAACTTTCGATGGAATACCTTAAATTTTGTCTTATTCCATTAAAAAACTCGGGAATTTTCTGAGTACATCAAAATATTGCAACAAAACCAAATTTCAGTAACTGCCGATGGAACAACTATGTTCATTTAAGTAAAATGGGGGTTAGATTCCACGAGTGGTATACGAAATTAATCACCGATTTCACTCAAAATCAATAATATTATGAAAAGTCAGAACAGTATAACTATGCTGATTTAAGTTCCCTGTGGATTTACCACTGGCTTAAATGCTCATTTCAGTGAAGTTGAGGCGAAAAAGTTTTACCACAGCTACCCGATCTTATTGATCGATTCCTGTTCTCCACAATTCAGTGAAAACATGAAAAAATTGTAGTAATACCAAATTTCTGGAACTTGTCTTGAATGAACAGGCCATAGTTCTACATTAATCGGCGGTAAATGGAACTGCGGAACGGAAGATACCCGAAATTGTTTCCCAAAGCCGCAGATACTTAAGAATCCTATAATACCATAAAAATATTTTTAAAATAACAACTTCAAGGAAGTAATGCAGTATTCTAACTGACACGCCTATAAAAGTTCTTTGAAGGTACTTGTACTTATGTCGCTGAAATTAGAGAATGTCTTGGAAGTAACGAACGAATGCCCAAACATCAAAACCAAAGTAGGGGTAAAGAAAGTGCAAAATATGCTCAAATATTGAGCGCTTTTCCTCGGAATATGGAATACTTTGTAAAACTAAAAAAAGTGAAAAGTGTATGTTAGTTACCAAAAATTATGGACTGTTTTGCCCCAAATATTTGAATATTAAGGCGAGAACCCAATACCGCTTACATATGTAAATAGTATGTAATGAAATTTTGCTATGATAATTTCGGGGAATTTTAAATTGAACCTGGCATAAATGACCGATTTTTATACACGTCTCCAATTAAATTGGCTGAGTGTATATTGTTGTTGGTGATACTTTTGTAAGATATAGAACGACCGATCGGACACCTAACAAAATATATACCGTCATCAGATTCTACAAAGAACGTGTTGGGCTCAAATTACCATATTCGTTCGAATTAGCACCAGATTCAACCGATCCAAATATATTCATAATTGGCTCCTCAATTCTACTGGAGACTAAAAGTTGTTATTTGGCATTGCAATTTCGTTATTAGGTGGATATTCATAACATCTAAGTGTTTTCCAAAAATTTTCAACATTGAATAAAAATCAAAGGTACTCCAGTGCTCCTATATGGCCCAAATAGATATTTTACTGCAGAATTCCCCACAGTTATAATTTATACTTTACAAAATTGTAGTATTGAGTGAACATAATTATATTGACCATGTGTACCAAAAATGAGCAGGGTTTGGATAGTGGACCCAACAGACGGTTTTTCAGCTAGTAAAATTAATCAAATGCAACGAACTTTTAGTATTGGGTTATTATAATTATGATCAATAAGAATACTTTTAGTATTGAGTTATCATAATTAGGATCAGTTAAATGCAGTGGGTTTATAGTGCACCTGGCGGACTGGCCGCCTTATGCATAATTAGGATCAATAAGAATACCAAAAACAAGTAAGGTTGGATGCAAATCAGAGGTATTTCCCATACATCTATATGGTCCCAAAGAATGGTATAAGGCCATTCTAGAAAAATTAATCAAGTTTATCGTGATCCATGTGTGTACCAAAAATGCACATGTTAGGATGAAATTCAAAAGAACCTGGAAGCACTAAACATGCCCAATGATGGCAGGCATATTTATCATATTTATATCGAATCAATAAGAAATCGTGGTTAGATTAAATTGATGACTTCAGAACACTTATCTTTTCACCAATTTTTCAAGGAATGCTGGAGCAACATTTTTTATCCAATCCTGCTTTTTTTGGAACTTGTTTAGATGCGATAGAAAACTCTCCTAATACAAAATTATAATGCGAAATATCAAATCTTACGAATGCCTCATTCGGCCCACTTTTGAGTAAATATGTGTGCTTACGGTACACGAAATATCCATTGGATCTTAACGAAATTCACAGACGATCTAAAATTTTTCTACAAATGATGTGTACCATATTTTGGAAAGCTAGCTCAAGGCCTTCTTTCTAGTTTTTGCTTACGACGAACCAATTCCTGAGGAAATTCTGGTCCTATCGGTAATACTACGAAAACTTCATGATCACTCGTAGTCAATTTCATAAATGTACCATCAAAATTAATATAATCTTTCACTAATTCATTGGCGACGTGCATAAAAATCTTTGTGATCGTTTAAAGCATAGTAGTATTGTTCGTAAACCCTTTAAATATAGATTTATGAATTATAATGTTACTGATGTCACCGAAGCGTTTGCAGTTTTCAAATTCAACGGCACTACTAGAATAATTATGGATTCAGAATTATAGGAATTATCCCAACAATAGTAAATGATAATTGCTTTTGACGGTGACATTTATATCACTAAAAAAGACATGATCAACCAAAAACAAGACATGCACAAACAACAAAAAATGTTGAAATTATTAATTGAGACTTTAAGAATGGTAATTTGTGGATGGAGTGACTTATTTTTATAGTGCAAGGCCTTCAGTCTTATAATGCCGGCCAAAGTCTGTGGTTACCTTCTATTTCGTTATACACGATTCCATTTGAGCTATTAAAGTCGCGGTTATCTATTAATGACAGTTTATTCAAATATAGATGAAATGTAGTTCGGAAATACATACAGTACATATTTTTGCACTATATTTATGATTTTTGTATGTAAGATGACATCAATATAGTTTAATTGAGATCTTGAAATGAGCGGGATTGGATCAAACTTTTATGGAGGCATATATATAAAGGACAAGAGGGTTCTATGCCAATTCATATCCATGGGTACCCCTTGGACAATTATTTTGTAAAAAATGTATGTTTTGGTAAAATTTAGGGAATTTCTGTCAAATTCCTCACCATATGAGACGCATAATGAATTCTCGAAAAGAAAATTACAGAGATATTCCCAATTTCATCTGTAATCATGGGCATGATGCGATAAAGCTCAGATTATACACATTAACAAATAAATACAAAAAAAAAAGGGTTGATGTTTTTCTGTGTGGATGGTATAGAGAAATATGAAAGTACCTAAAAATTTGTAATTAAGATGCCATTGATATTGTAGATATGACTGGAATACAAATATCTCCCTATGCTATGTTATCTCTGTCGTTTTAAGCCGATTCTTACTATTTTCATTGCTTTGTTTGGCTATTGGTGCTTCTAAAGAGTTGCCAAATAAACAAGGTTTATGCGCCGAGTTAAGGCAAAATGTTGGTCTGAAATCTGCTTTGCAAGTAACCTGCGATACTTGTCTATACAAATGCAGTTATAGATTTCCAGATGACTTACTTGTTGTGTGTTTTGCCAGAATGCTTGCCACCTACGCCTTCAGATATTCGGTGTTGAGTTGAAAAAATGATTTCTGAAATTCTCGGTACGGAACTATCATAAAGTTGATAAAACTTAAGCTGGTTGTTATCACTCGAAATTTAAATTCAATCGACAAAAGCATCATACAATCGCATTACGTGGAAAAAT
This sequence comes from Cirrula hians, assembly GCA_001015075.1. Classification (NCBI taxonomy): domain Eukaryota; kingdom Metazoa; phylum Arthropoda; class Insecta; order Diptera; family Ephydridae; genus Cirrula; species Cirrula hians. The sequence continues at coordinate 7,697 of JXOS01042374.1, forward strand.
GCTGTCACACATGGCGTAGCCAATTGGGCGTGCGCTCTGCATGCTGAGCGAGTTGTAAGCAACACACAACAACAAACTAGCATCGCAAGATTACGTTATATAAAATCAACCAAATAAAAACTTTGCATTTAAAATTGTAATTTATAGAAGCACCTTAAGTGCCATACGGTATTCATATACACACACACAGAAACGTGTTAATAGCGCTGAACTGAGGCACACTTCATTTGAGCTGAAATGCAACTCAAGTGGCTGGCTTTGAAATAACTCCAACCAGCGAGCTAAGGAAATGCGCAGACCAGCAGAATCTCGTTGGCTAAACAATTAAATTTGATATTTAAAAAAAAAAAATTGTTTTTTTTAATAAATAAAATATACGCTTCATAATATATACAAAGCAAACAAATCAACAAACGATCGCTGTGATTCGATAAAAACACAAGAGAGTTGAGAAAATAAAAATTAAAAAAAAATAAATATAAAAAAATAATTAAATAAAAATGCAGAAAACAAAAGGCAACAGCGAATTTGAGTTTTAAATAAATTAAATATTAAAAAACCAAAATTAAAAAACCGAAAATGCTGCAAAGGTATACCATGTTGGGGCATCATGTGCAAGCGCCGGGCAGCGAGGAAGTATTACTCATGTCAGAAATTTTGACATGACAGCGCCGCTTGAATGCACATGTACGTCTATTGCAGTCATATTGACGACTGCGTGCTCTGAGCTCTTTGACAATAACATGAATACCAACAACTATCCATTATAAAAACAACAACACCACAACAAAATATGCACACACAAAATCCAGTGAATTGAAATAACGCATTTGGCTTGCGTCCACGCGACGCGATGCGAACACGCAGATAAAATATTAAAATGAAATGTGAATTATTAAATACACTGCTGTGTGTTTTATTTTAAGTCAAATTTATTTTTGAAAAATACTTCAACAATAAGAATAAGCCCTAATGCGACTACAACAGTCGGCTTGAGGCATGAATGAACAAAAAGTTGAAAGAAAAATGAATTAAACAAACAAAAGGTCCGCAAAGCTGCTGACTTTCACGTATTTTATGTCAAAACAGATTAAGTAAACGTGTATGTAATATTGAAGCGATTTACACCTACAGAACAGTTTGACGCAAAAACATATGCACAAGTAAATGCAACAATAAAATGCGACACAACATTCGGTGGGCTCTATTTATTATGCCAAAAGACAAGCCAAAAATTGGCTTTAAAAATTTTGTCAAAATACGTGGTGTGTTAAGAAATTAAAAAAATATTTAAACGCACATAAAATGCAATACGAATTTGGACAAAATATCTGATTTGCATTGAGCTACGCAAGCGGACACGAGTCCATGACAGCGGTAACTTGAAACAGCTGGTACAACTGCGCAAACGCGCAAATTACAGGGGCTACTCTCTTTGTTCTTGTGGATTTATTTACTTCACAATCAACAGTTAGGATTTATATTATGTCTTTAGTCCATTATATTACTCGCAACGCATGCACATCAAAAGTCATAGTTATGAGAGTCGGCCTAAACTGATTATATACAACCAAAACAGAGTTTCATTAAAACAAACAAATAATAAAAATATGGTTCTAGATCTAAGATCAATTTATTATTATCATATAGAAAGGACTCAAATATTAAAAATAAAAAAATAAATAAAACAAGATCAATATATAGCCTAGGTAACAAATTCGGCAAACCTTGATCAATGAATTGTTTCTAATTATCGATAATGGATGAGCGGTAAGATGGACACGGCTACTTTGAATACTGTGTTCAATAATGTTTTTGATATTTGTAGGTCGTGATATGTTCTGGGTCCTATGATCAAACACAAAAAGCATAATAACATGATGATAACCCTAAATAAAAATGCCCCGCATACAGCTTACCAGTTAAATTTTCGAACAGCATTAATTGGATAATGGTGTGTTGAAAAATCGTTTTGAATAAAGTTTTCTTCAAAAAGGGCATGTAAAAAAAAAAATAAATAAATGAATAATTTTGATACTTATAATCGAGGCTTTTTGAAAATTTTGAGATTCATATTTCAATGTTCAAAGAACGTCAACAGATTTAAAAATTTAAAGTACTAAGCAAAACTGGCGTTTAAATATCTACTTATAAATCTCATTGATTATAATTAGAACAACCGCTAAAGGCGTCACACTTGAAAGCAAACTACTAAATGGTGACTATATGTTGTGTTTGTAAAACACAACTTTTGACGTGGATTATGTCAACAAGAATTCATCGATAAACTCATTGCTTTTTTTTTGCACTAAATCACCTTAAAAAACACAGAATATTTCTGGTGCAGTGAATTCAACCCTAATCGTAGTTATGTCGCCAACGAATTCCGTGAGGGTCGTCCATAATCAATTGTTGAGTCACAAAACTTCGAACCAGTGCGTGAACTGAAATTGCAAGAACGTTGCATTTCCTCAGATGGAGGCATCTTCGTATATTAGTTCCAAGTCAATTCATTCGATTTTGCATGAAAATTTACTTGTACAATTTTTTATCTCGTTCGATACCAAATAATTTATCAATCGCACAAGAAAAAGTTCACCTGAATTCTATGAAAATATTCTTTCGTGGTACTTCAATAGATTTGAATTTTCGTGAATGTAAAGTTTCGTGCCAATACCAAAACAGCCATTAACCATGAGAGCATTCCAAAATGAGGCAAAGAAAGGTTTTCTTACACGAAACCCTCCGCAGCAAATGTTCGTCTGTTTATATGGGCGAATGGATCATGTCTCTCTGTTGTGCTTGAAGATCGTATAACAGTCAATGCTTAATGGTATCTGATCTATTTTTTGACGGATATCTTCGGAAAAATTTGTAAAACAAACCGCTAAAGGTGATTCATGCTCCAACATGACAACACATCTTGAGCAGTAAAGACATCGAATTCATGACTCCTGCTCTGTACAGTTCTGTTTTGGCTCGGACGGCGCCGAAGAAGAAGTTAAAGCAGTCATTGCAGTATTTGCTTTTTCCAAAATATAAATGCTACGTTTCGTCATGTATGTTTAGTCTGAGTTTGACATTAGCTGTAATGAAGTTTATGGTCGTTCCATACTAAGTAAGCTTCCTCGAGAAAACTGCTAAAGGCATGTAATGAATGCTGATATAGTTTGGCCAGTGTTTGTTGGAGTCAGAGAAAGTGAGAATGAGAGAGAGAGAGAGAGAGATAGAGAGAGGAAAGTCGTTCAATCCTCAACTGTTGCCTATTACAACAAACCGCAAAGTTCGCTAGAGAAACATCAAATAGAAAATGTTATATTTTTACTTTTATTAGTATAAAGTAGCTTTTCAAAACACTCGTCGCTTTGCTGTAATTACAAATTAAAAGCCACTTAATTGGTGTCACATTTAATTAATTTCTTTTTTCAGGTTATTTCAACACCAAATGTTAATTTTCATTTATATCTATTTAAATATCCATTCGTTTTTGTAAATGTCTCTGGCGAGCTGTACATTACCGCTCATTAAAACACATTTTTTGATTTTTGTTTAATTAAATTTTGTTGATTTTTTTCTTGAAATTTCAACGTGCTATCTGCCCCATAAATTAAACAAATATATAACAACGTCGATTGTAATAGATAATGAACGATTTTAATAATTTCGAACATGCGTAAATTAGCGTCCACCACAACCGCTGTATGTGCAAGCAACAAACAACAAAAATATTGTAATAATATCTTGCAACAAACATGAAGCTGCCTTACAACAAATCAAGTTATACAAATTTAGAGAGGCAGAGCAGTCGTAGAAAAGCTTAGTGACATATGAAAATGCCAGTGATTGGAAATTCCCTTGTGCGCATAATTAATTAAGCCATAAAAATGCCATTTACAAGCGATGCTCAGCTGCTGATAAAACTAGGCACTGACTACTACTACCGTTTACACGTTCCACAACTGCAGTTTAGAAATGATTTTTGGGTTCTGAAGAAAAAAATCTGTTGCTATGCTAGTATCGCATGAAAGGCGTATTTATATTTTTGAAAACGCAAACATCGTTCGACTCTCAGTCCAGCTGACTTAATGCACTTGTGTAGGTGCTGCAACATACGAGCCAGTGCGGCCTTCGTAGTGCATTTTTGTGGCATTTAAACTTAATTTGCCTACATTGTTCAACTGAATGCCGGTGCTAAGCTATTTTGACAGTTTTAGTGGCTTTACTTTAAATGATAAATTACCGCTTAAGTATTGCCTCACAACAGCTTATGAGGCCGGTGTTAAAAATAGAAATTGAATATTTTGTAATAATTTTGATATGGCCGCCTGTTAAAAAAAAAGAAAAATATGTAAAAATAAAACAGTCTGGTGAGGCTGACAGTCAGTAACACGTCGCTCCCAAAATATTTAGAATAATTTGTCTGTTTAAATTTGCTAAGGATAGATGCACCACTTGGTATATTGCAGGTATCTNGTTTAAATTTGCTAAGGATAGACGCACCACTTGGTATATTGCAGGTATCTGTGAGTTTCATCCAATCATGTGCATTTTTGTTGCATAAATTGATCATAATTATGATAACTCAATAATAAAATTTCGTTGAACGCGATTAATTTTAAGCTCACTAACTATATTTATGTTCACTCAATTCAGGTATTTTATACAATTTAAATGATAACTCTGGGTAAGTATATACTAAAACCTCTATTGGGACCATATAGGAATACTGCAGGTACCTCTGATATTTATAAAACCACGAAAATTTTTGGAACAAACAATGGATTTTATGAATATCTCCCTAATAACGAAATTGCATTGCAAGATACCAGATACTTACCGCTCCAGTAGAGTTAAAATATATATTGGTAGGTCTGCGATCACTCGTTTTGGGTGTTACAAACGTACAGTCAAAACCAATATACACAGGTTAGCGTAATTTCGTCATTAACCTTCCGATGAGTTAAATCACTAGATTAAAATCTGGTCTTAAACGCTTGTGTGATGTATCCGATTTCACTCAAATTAAAGAATGTTATGGAAATAACGCAAAAATCGGAAGATAATATCGTCGGCAGTTACCCGAAGTAATGAATAAATTTTTCTCAAATGTGATGGTGTTATGGGAATGTTCCTAAAATGCGTCTATACCAAATTTCAATATATAGTACATGACCAAATACCTGTGGCTAATCCTAATTACCTTTAAATTTGGAGTATTTTGCTCAAATTATACAACATTAACCCAATGCTTCCATACTCAACTTATGTAGCATGCAATGAAACGCCTGCCTGTAATTCCAATTTCGGTTTAATTGAAAATAATCGTCATATGCTGTTGCACAATTTTACAAAAATTTTACCATGTCATTGCAATGCCCAAAACTTGCTTCTATACCCAATTTCAGTTGCATGCAATAAAGTCGCTTTTTTATTGATTCCCGTGACATCGGATATGAACGAATGAACGCAGAGAGTTATCGAAATTTCTGTAGGTATTTAGTAGCGATCTCAAACTAGCTTTAAAAAAATCGCAAACTGAATTTCATTAGTCGAGCGCAAACAGTACTTAGGTTATCATGCTTACGGACAGATGGGCATATGGACATCGGTATTTAGCCATATTTTTTGAGTCTTTGAATATACAAGAAATATACAGTAGGAAATTATTATTTCTATGATCAGCATACACTGCACAAACCCATAGTAACCCACAGTCATATGGTGGACTAATTTGGAAAAAGCCATTTCAAGTTCAAAACCGGGCAAAATCCAATACTACTAGTCTTTCATTACATGACGCTAAACGGCAGCCTTTGTGGCTCATTGCCATAACATTCTACAATTTCACCCAAATCAGTCAACAATTTCGAGTATCTACAAAAAAACTTTTAACCCCCTTTTTTACTGATATATTCAAGAGCGCTTGTTGTTTTCAGCGTATTTTACTGCAATATGTTATTAAGGAATTTTTACGTTATTGCCACAATATTGTACAATTTAAGCAAAATTTGCCAATAAGTTCTTGTACCACACATAGGCTTTTTACACTCGATTTCAATTAACTGAGGAAAGTGATTTGTTTCATGGGAAATTACTGAAATTTGATAAAGTTTCAATGTTTTGAGTACATATACTCAATATACATAACATGTGTGAATTTTCGCAAAATTAGAATTTAAATTTGGCTCCGTCCAATATGCTTTTTGCTGCGGATTACCGATGAATGCGTTCGATGATGGATGGTTTTAATCCCAACTTATTAAAATTTTGTATCTCTGGAATGTTGTGATATTTTCATGATTTTCTCGATTTGAGTGAAATCGCTAAGTAAACTCGTGTGCATCTCATAGTCATTTTGATCGCGTTTTACTAAATTGAGTGGCTCCTTTGTTTACTCAAATCTAGTATTGGCGCAATATTTTTATGCTCTTATGAAATCCTCCAGATTGCGCAGAATTAAAATTTTACCTATCTTAGGCAGTTTACTGCGGATTTCCTTTCAACGTGTAGAATGGCTAATTGTTTTACCGGATGTTATTAGTATTTCTGCTGAGAAGTCGGTAAATAATTTCAGATACCTCACATCTGTGTTTTACCTCCAATTTGATTTATATGAGTACAATAAGAAGTAGTATCTTCGGAAGTTGCTGAAATTTGGTATCCCAGCATTATTTTTATGTATCCATAAAACTCACGAGTTTGAGTGGAATCTTCTAATGTTGTTGGGCAACTCCAAAAAAACAATGTCAACTTCCGATGTTAGTTAAATGAGTAGGGTAGCCTTTGGTCTAATCGAAAATTACTGAAATTTGCTGTTGTTGCAGTGTTTAGATTATTCCATAAAATTTTCGAGTTTGAGCGAAATCGATTAATAATTTCAGGTACCTCAAATTGAACTTCTACCCCGCAATTTGACTTGAATCACAAAAATGTTTTTTTTTTTTTATCAGAAGGTACTCAAATTTGATATTGCTAAAGGTTTTTGATTTTTCCATGATCTCCTCGAGTTTGAACGAAATCAGTCAATAAGTTGGGTAGCTCCCGTTGACGGTTTATCCCCAAAATTACTAAAATGAGGATCCAAGTAGTCGACTCATTGCAGGTAAATTAAATTTATTTTCGCAGCAATGTTCTGGAATTTTCGCAATATTTTGCAATTTCAGCTATAGCGCTAAATAAATTTGGGTACCGCCGATCTCATTGGAAATGGAATAAAATGCATTGGATTCATCGAAAGTTAATGAAATTTGGTAAAAGCCTAATGTTTTGTATTTGAGTAAAATCAGTCAATTCTCATGGAAACTTCTCGGTGACGTTTACCCTCGGTTTCACTTAAATGCCGAAAAAAATTAATAGAGTTACCAGAAGTAACCAACATTTGGGTACTGCTGAATTGTGTTGATATACCCATGTTTTCGAATTTGCAGGAAATCACTGTTAAGCGTGAGATATCAGCCATACATATTCCCACTGAAATCATGGTAGAAACCAATTGCAAGTGCACAAGGTAGTGAAATTTGGTATTCCAGCCAATAATAATGTTGAAGTAAATTATACTGAAAACATCTCTAATTCTAGTTAAATAATTGTCTAGAAACCAAAACTTCATAAAAGAAAAAAATAACTGATGGGCATTATAGAATCGGTTGTAATCTACTTTCGATTTTGGTATATTACATAGTTCTCATGCTATGATCAATCACAGACCCCATGGAATTGAACTGAAATTGAACTGGAAGACCTAGTTCGTAACTTCAACAGAAATTTATGAAATTTTATGAAATTGATTATTGATTAAATATTGCACAGGGCAACATCATTTGCAACCTGCTTCATTACAAAACACAATATGCTTCGCAAAAGAAAAACTAAAAGACTGATCGAATTAGTGGAGTGGATAAAAATCAGAAATACCCCTTACATAACAATGTGGTTCGAAAAGAAGGTTTTTAGTAAGCTCAGCCACAAAAATTTTTTGAAATACGATGAAATATCATTATTAGTTGTAAACAAACTTAATCATTGCGTATAATAGTAATGGACATGATTGGAAGAAAACCAGCCGCATCTCCTATACAAAGATCATTTGCGGGAAATTTATCTCCAAACAACAATCAAATTCTCAGAAATTTAATTATTGAGGGGAACTAATTATAATATATGTGTATACCGAAAATGATGGATAAAAATGAGAGGTATCTCTAGAAAATTTATGTGGATCGGTAAAGGATTTCAAGTATGCTTACCCACAAACATATACCAAATTCAATGAAAATTCAGTCTTCAGTGTACATAAGTATTATTATTAAACGTAGTAAAAATCGAAATCATAAGAGTAAAACGCGATGTACCTCCACTACATCCATGTGATCCGAAAAGTCGAATTTACGCAAATATATCCCCAAACATCATTCAATTCAAATCTATATCATTAGTGCGGCGAAATAAATATGAGCAATGTGTAAACTCAATATGGGTATAATTCGATGGAAATGAATGATATCGCCAGTACACCTTTGTGGATCAATAAGAGTGTTTTAAAGGAATTTAGTTCTATTCCGATTTTGCACGAATTTCGCAATGTTATGTTATTTAATGTGTAATTTGGTATGGACGCATTTTTAGGCTAATGACATAATATTCAATAATTTTGGCAAAATCGGTTCGTAACCTCAGGTACCACCCATTGAAAGTTTACAGCCGATTTATGAAAGTTATCTGTATTCTCAGGTATTTCATCGAATGCTACTGAAATTTGTTTCTAACACATTTAACGTTATTCTTATATTATTCTAAAATTGTAGATTCTAGATCATTCTAAAATTTAAGATACTTCGCATAGGCGTTTTATCCCAGATTTTACCCCGATTGGGCCATCGAAGGTTTCTGAAATTTGCTATTCTTGTAATATTATGATGCATTAATCAATTGAATTGCTGATGGGTGTGATGTTCTCGGTCTTGACGGACTTTACAGCAATCTTGTTTTTAAATTAATTTTTTTGGCTGCACGCTTGAGGATTGAATGGAACCCCAGAATTATTCAAGTATTACTTATGCGACGTCTACTGAAATTCACGCTGATTTAAGGTGTTTTTTTTTTTTTTTTAATAACCATGAGATTCAATTCGAAAACTAGGGTCATTTTTTTGTGATTTACTTTTGATATTTTTTCAGGGCCATTAGTGAATTGCCTACATTTATTGCCATTTTCAAATGCTATCGAAATTAAAAGCCACTTATGGCTGACACCGATACTCGATTCAAATGTCATTGAGCGTAAATTGTATTTCGCTATGTTTCCATTTCTTGATTATATCTCTGCTTTGCTCTGTGATTCGCAAATCCTCTAAATTTTCGGCTACTTTGTGCTCCATTGTTGAGAATTGCTCTGGGTAAGCTGCACTTTTATTTCTCGTTGTTGTTCTTGTAGCTGCTGTGTGCAATTGTTTGTCATTTGTCTGCATTATATGAACAATGTGGCAGCATTTAATAATTGAAAACACAAACATACACACACGCGGGCATAGAAATACGAATTGAACACTCATTGCATTTGCTGAAGTGACATTTTGACAATTGTTGGGAAACACACAACAAAGCCCGGAAAAGTAACCGAAGCAGTTTTAAGGCTAGCGTGCTCCAAGCTAGTGTGCTCCAACCTCCACACAGTTAGACACCAGTCATAGAGTGTACTTGGATATGGTTGCAGCTATGACACAGCATGTCAGTTCATAAAAGGTAAGCACTTACTTCAATGAGCGCTCTGTTTATTTCAAATTTATTTTTCTGCGGATCTTTTCTTAAATGTTTATCGACTCCAGCGTAACAACAACACAATGCATATGCAGTCATTGCACATATGTGAGCAGCTGGTTGGGTGGGCCGAGCGAGTTGGAGAATGAACATTGCGATAGCGTTAACAATGTGGAGAACTTAGGAGGCCACGTGTAGGTGCAACTGTGCTAAGCTGCTAGTCCAGCTTTTGTTTCGCGTCCGCGCCTAGTTTCTTTTTTTTGCGCTAACACAATTTCTCTGCTGCTGCGTGCACAACTAAAATAAACTTTTCAACAGTGCAAGCGATCGGCAAGCAGCGTATGCCACAAGCAGCACGCAGCTGTAGTTAAACTCTGGCATTTAAATTTTAAGCAATTACCTGCTGTGCGCAAATGCATTTATTGTGTTTCGTCCATAATTTTATTTAATTTTTTCTCCATGGTACACAAAAAGTGTTTGTTGTCGGCACGTGGCTCGTTTGCCCGCTTCGCTGTGCAGTACAATTTAAGTAATTGACATGCTTTGCATCCAACTGTTGCCAGCTCTAATGCTTTTAATTGTGTTTGCTTGCAGTCTCCAATGCACTCGCGCGTATCAACTTACAGCCGCGTTTGCGCACGCGCCGTCGTCCGTTGCACCACATCAGCAACGCTGTCATTGCTGTCATATCGTGTAATTGCCTGCTAGTCCCCGAGTCGCTATTATTGTCCGCCTGCTTGTCATTTAACTAAACGTAATGACATTCTGTTTGACAAGCCAAACATGAGATAATGTATCGCTGCGGATGCCACAGCGGCAAGCGCTGGCAGCCGCCTTTTGTTTACATTATTTAATTAAAGGTACATTTGCTGTGTGTATGTGTGCATGTGTTGAAATCATTTTGTTGCGCTGTCACTTATGTGTTTGTTGTGCTTATTGATGTGCTATTTCATTTATTAATTACTTAGTTTTTCACTTTGGATTTTGCTGGCGCTGCTTTCGCTGTTTGGCTGTTGCATTTCTTCGTTGCACTGCATGTTGCACACATTAGCATAGCGTTGACTTTGACTGCCTAGACCGCCTGCTTTGAATGCGTGTGTTGGTGTTTGTGTTTGCTGTTATGGTAATGAGCATTAATAGTTGTCTGCTGTTGCTTTTATTTAGACAATAAAAGATTAATTAATGGTAATGAGCATTTAAATGTCACGCTGGTCGTATTTGGTGTGCTAGCGGTTTGCTTAATAATACAAACAACAACAACAACAACAACACGTTGGTGCAGCAATGTGGTATGCACCTTTAAGTAAAATTAAACAGATTGCCAGCGAGTTGGCTGTATAAAAAAACATTGCTGGCATCACTAAAAGGCACAGCGACGGCTAGTGTAGGCGAGTGTAATGTGGTGGAGAGAGATTGATTGTAGTCACTTCCACCAACAAGCACCACACAACGGCATCTTTGCCGATAACGAGAATCATTGCCGAAGGTATTAAAACAAATACCTATTTATTCAAATTGGCCTCTTGACCACAACAGCGATTGGAGGCGTGTGGGCTGGAAGAGACAAGCAGGGCAACGAGTAATTATGCCTTGAGACAGCAAATTTATAAGAATAGCATTGCAAAAAAAAATTCAAACAGATCCCAAACGGATCGACGAGCAGATCATCGAGCAACTCCTGGTAAATTTCCTCAAAACTTTCGGCTATGCTTTCTGTTTTTTTTTTTTTCAGTTGTGCTAGAAAGAGAGTTTCCACTCGGAGCAGTGCAGACTCATTTAAGGCAACTACAGGGCTTATGCAAGACTACTTTTTAATATTCTTACCGAGCAAAGCGGCATATGTGCTGTACGAGTCAAAGAGAAATCGTGACATTTTAAACGGTATTTGTCTAGGATATATTAATTTCTCTGCTTTCGCTAAACAGGTTGCTGCTATCGCAATCACATAAATCTTCCTAGACACCCAATTCATATTAATAATTTAATTTATGAAACTCAATTTTAAAGATAAATATACTCCAACCCGACATTTTTTATGTTCCATGTACACTAAATATTGAACCAATCGAATCCATTCGAAAAGGTCATTTTTTATCGACAGCACCAATAAAAGATGAAACATTACATATGTGGAACAATTCTGACCAATTTTAAAAGGTTCATGCAACTTTGCAATAAACATCTTTTATGAAAAATCTTAGCGATTTCGTCTATGGGGGGGTTATGCATTTTTTTTTCTCAAATAGTAAATGCTATGACCACATTCAAAAATCCCATACACATTATAATAAATGATATTGAAATAATTATCGTTTTCGCTGTATTTTTTAAATGGAGGCCAATGCTCTCAGAGTGATATTAAAACATGCCAGATTCCTTAAAATGACTATTTATGAAAACATTAAATTCTGACGGAGCAACTGGCCATAGTACGCATTTAAGTTAAATCTCAAGTAAATACCCCATTAAAGGTNGGAAGGAGCATAGGAGCACGAACAAGTTATAGTAAATTCTGACGGAGCAACTGGCCATAGTACGCATTTAAGTTAAATCTCAAGTAAATACCCCATTAAAGGTACACGAAGTTACTAATCGTTCTTTCGCAAATGTTATGTTGACCATGTCTGGAACACTAAACGCTTATGAGTAATTAAGTTGTTTATAGGAAAAATGTATATAGCGGGTGCTCAAAGTTATTCACCGATTTTGCTAAAATTGCTCAATGTTATTGCAATGACATAGGTCATCACTCGTTCCCACAAATCGATAATACTGTATATAAACTGTTGGTGACTTCAATGCCAAAGTGGGTCCGGAAATTCAGGCTCTTTTTCCACTACGTAGAACAAGGTCTTCCTTACTACTTGATTCGTGGAACTTTATATCCATAAAAAGCATAATAGCATTCATATCAACAGACAAACATCGAAGTTATCAATATTGCATGTGTATCAATTTCGACTCTCACTATTTCCTTCTAACAGCTAAGGTAAAAATGGATATATGACCAAACATGAAGGAATACGACATACCTCAAAGCAAAACTGAGGTCTACAAACTCTCTTTCTTCATACTCCAACAGCAATTTCAATGCTCTTTGTCAGTTCATCGCTTATAGTCTGCAAACTTCTGAGTGGGAAATCTGTATCCAGAGGGAAACGTATATTTGAAAAGATATCTCATATCATGCTTTTTTCACAATTTATGATAGTTAATTTGACAAAATTTGAGTGAAAAAGGGAGTTTTCAGTTGAAAAATGCATGAGTCCATGAAATTCATCCGATTTAGATGGCTAAAGAATTTAGGTTCGTAAATAATTTTCAAAAGATATATGAACGAACATTTCAAAGGTAGGATTTCGTTCTTGAAAGACTAGGAAGTTTTCTGGTAATCGATATTACGATTTAATGTCAGAAGTAACAGTAACGCTAAATATTCAACGTATTAGCCCAACCGCTCATATTCTTCGCCGGTGTCACGAGAAAGTGGGCTTACGAATGACTCAAGCTCAGCGAGGCAACAGATAATTATAGCGTACCAACTGAATTTTATAAATCTGAGTTTAAATGGTGCAGAGTAAATGATTGGTATGCACAGAGTCCTCTGCAAAATATAAAGTCCTCAAACTGCGTGAACTATCAATATTCGTCATATTATTCTACTTAATTTTCCGTGCAATTTTTGGTCAATTATGCAGTGATAGGACGAACTTTAAAAACTGTTGACTTTAGGAAATCCAGCCTGGAAATCAATCATCGATTAGATCTTCACACTGCATCAAGCCTTTTCGTCAGTATCAAGAGAGCTTTAGACTTGCCATCATGTCACATAATCAGACAGTACAAAAGTGGAAAAAGCGATTATGTATGATGCACTCTTCTCAAATACGACGTGTTGGAGTCCTGAAGTAGTGCAGTGCAGTCAATTTTAGTGGTGCTGTGCTTAGGTCATATCAGCAGATTCAAACTATCAACCAAACGAGATGTTTGAAGGCTGAGTTGCATCGAATGGACTAAATGCTACAACACATCAAATACAAGGGACTTGGTACTGAATTGCTAAGGAAAGACCAGTACTATTTTGTAACTGCCAACTAAGTAAGTATGCAAGTAAAGGCTACATTAGAGACTGTGACGAGGTAAAAATTAAATTATCATTGCACTTTTGACATTATAATTCTTAGAGCTGAACAACATAAACAATTATTTGTTTATTATTTAGAAATACTTTGGAATGAAAAGTTAAAATACGGAGATATAGCCGTTAAAAGATTAATTACTGCGATGTGCTTACCCTATTCTTCGCGAGTAACCAATCTACTCCATCATGAAAAAATTATCTGCTTGCTCTTCGAACTTGCGACNATGTGCTTGCCCTATTCTTCGCGAGTAACCAATCTACACCATCATGAGAAAATTATCTGCTTGCTCTTCGAACTTGCGACCTGCGAAGAATATAAAATTTAGCGAACTGAGACATTCCACGAAGTTACTATGTTTACACTCTTGTACTACCGGGTTGTTTNGTACTTGTACTACCGGGTTGTTTAAAAATCTTATNTTGCATGAACATCAATACACTTGTTCACAAGAGAATTCAATTTATGGATACCATCCTTAAAGTTAAAACTTGGGAGATTTGTTAAATATGCTTCTACAGCTGTTATTACCACTTTATTTCTTAAAAAAATGCATTCCCCGCGTGATTCTTTTTATATCTGGAAACAGATGGAAATCGCTATGNTTTTTCCCGCGTGATTCTCTTTATATCTGGAAACAGATGGAAATCGCTATGGGCTAAATCAGTAAAGATTTAAACTAAATGGTTAATATGCTATGAGGCTTGAAACCTGCTGCAAAGGATGATGAGGATTGATGTGCAGCCAAAGTTTCGGATGAAGAAAGTTACTAGTGAAAGGCTCACCGCCAACACATGCCTTGATTTATGATAAACACAAGCACAAACCGCTAGAATGTGGAATCTTTTCAGTCATTCAAAAGGCTTTGAAGAAGAATAGTAAGGTATAAGAGGGGTTCAAAAGAACACACTTTGCCCTTGAGTGCCATTACTGGCCGTTTTGTTATGCCACTGCCATTGAATACATTCAGCAGATTCCATTACACTCTACCTGGGGACTAGACATTGACTAGATTCACGCAAGCAACTAACAAAAGTCACAACTTCAACCACTTACCGGAACGTAGAGTCTCGTTTTTCCAAGAATACTACGGCAATAACATAAATTGTTGGAGGCACTCCAGTTGCATTGGCGTGTAATCCTTAATGAGCAATTAATATTTGTTTAACGAAGAGTTCAATGCGCTTAGCAGAACACTCAGCAGTAGCAATAAATAAAAACCGCACTCGCTGTAAATTTCTACATAAACAAATTCATAAGCCGAACGTGCCAGAATAGAGTTACTCGAGTAATTCAAAACACCCAAAACGATTGCCACAACGTTAACGAAACGTACGGCAGCGCTGCACCCACGCGGGAAAACTCTACAACAAAAGCAAAAGCCGAATATTCTTAAATTTCCATAGAACTGCCAGCGCTAGCTTCCTGATGCAACGAAAAGGAAATCCCAATTGCAACAATAACAATCACAAAAACACATACTCGGACGCGTGCAACAGAGCATAGCCAGCCGCTGTAAATGTGTGCATGCGTGTGTGTGCGTTGAAGTGTTCGCTTTAATGAAATACAAAATTTTATTTCAATTAAATTAGAAAAACATGCAACGCGCGCACCGACACACACACAAAGAGTAGTGAACGACAACGAGCACATCAACCGAGGCAACCGCAGTTGGCTAGCGTTGCAACGTAAATAGCGTTTGATTTATTTACGCAGTGAGTGTGGCAGCTACTCGGTATGTGTGTGCAAAGCGCAGGATAATGACCTTTAAAGTGATCGATGCTGATCGGATATTGTTGCCACGTAACGTACGCGTTTGCGCTGAGCAATTGAAAATATTTGCCTTCGCATTATAGTTTTAATGCGCTCCATACTGTGTGTGTATGTGTGTGCGTTATAGCTCCCACAAACAATAGCATGCCTGCAGCTTGCTGTTGCCTGCACTTCTTAATATTTTTATTTTCATCGCTCTTGTGTGTGTCGTACAGGTTTATGGCATTGCCACCCGCACGCTGCCTGAATGCACTTTCCATTGCCTTTCGAGCTCTTGTTCTTTAATAGTACTCCTGTTGTTGTTGTTTTGGTAGCACTGCTGCTGTTTCGCATTCTTCGCATGCCGTCGCTAGTACATCCTCTTTGTGTAACTCATTGCCATTGCCATTGACATGCGTGTTGCCTGAATTCGCTGCGCTAGCCGTTGCGCAGCAGCCATGCACTCATTGTCATCATCAATTGCCTTCGTCATGGATGGTCCCATTTGACTTGCTCGCATAAACAAATGATCTTGCTGTGAACTTATTGAATATTTTTTGTGCTATTCGAGCGTCTGCCAGGCATGTGTGATTTTATGCTAAACAGACACCGCATTCATGCCTATACCATACACAACCCAATACAAGTGCCACAATAAAAAAATGAGCTAAAAAAACCCATAGCACAATACCAACAAAATTACTTGAAACCAACAACAAAGCGTAGTGATCAGAAAACACTGTAAGCGACTGAATGTAAAGCACACAAAGTCATTGTGACGCTGATGAGGTGTGAAGAATGCTTGGTTTTTAGTTTGTTCAAGTAATGCATTATACATTAACACTGATTATGCGCATGAAACAAAAGCAAAAACAAACACTGGCGGCCTACTGAGCTTTGCACGATACAGATCACTTTTGTGCTCGTGCAAGGGATGCACTGGGTCAATGCATAGTTCGTAACGAACAGAAATTTATTTCGAACAGCAGACTCAGCCAAATACTGCACTGGTTCGATAGGATGAATTCTGAAAAATTTTGAACATAGCGTAAAAACAAAACTACGATAAGTCTTTTTACAATGCATTAATTGAAGTGACAACCGATGAAAGAAGAATTCATTAGTCACATTTAATTTAAGCCGGTGGTAACAAGCTTGTATCCGAAGGTACCCGAATTTGTAGACTGATTTTTCTCAAAATGTACAATTTAATGGCAATTAAGTAATTATCGAATCTCAGTAAAATATAATGAAACATCTCGCTTTAATGCTTATTTTCGTTATGTCAGGAGCAATTTTTCAACCTGTGGTACCCAAAATTATTTACCAATATTTCAAAAATTATTGCAATGACCCATAAATGCTTTAATCCGAATTTGCAATTACATACGGTGCAGCATGGCACCGAAGTTATGGGCTGATTTTACTTATTCACGAAGTTGACCTCATTTCTTATAAAATAGAAACAGAAACTTCATTTCCTGGATCTTTCACATCTGAAGTAATCGAGGCCACAGATAGACGGATACCGCTCAATCGAATTTTGTATTGTATTTTTTTATGCATATGTTTTCAAGAACATATACCTGGAAATGTTGAAAACGTTCCGTTACATACATTGCACAAAACCAGTCCAAACCTAAAGGATATAAACATGAGGAAATTATAACTGATAAGTCAAAATTAGTATTTCAATATTGTCTTGACTTCTAATAGAAACACTGTATATACACAATATAGGTGTACTCGAGCTTCTTCTGATTTTCTTGCAATCGTAACATCGAAGAGAGACTTTGGAATTATTTATATCAAAAGCAGTACTCCTGCAATTGAATTTAATTGATTTTTGCAGCTACTTTGACATAATAAGCTTTATGGAACACCAATGTCCTAGTACTGGAGCAATCTCTGATTTTCATGAGCATTCATTATTATAAATTACTTTGTACAAGTTTAAGACTATCAATCAAGAAGGATTTAAACAGCGGTTTTCTTTAAATAAAGTCCTGCTAGAAACACCCAAAACAAATTTTGTTGAACTAGATATATTCTTTCTTGTTTGGGGTGATTAGCAGAGAGTACTCAATTCTTATTCTGTTCTGTGGTATTCAGATAAAGTTCAAATAAGTTTCCGAAAACTCATTCCAGTTTTAATAAAGTTTTTCAGGATTGATTTAAAATACAGATTAGGGACCGGGTACTGCGTTGACCTGTAACTGTATTACAGAAAATCGCACCTATCAGAATGATTTGTTCAGAACTTTGCAAGGCTAGGGATCAGAATAGCGAAGAACTGATAAGGTGTGTCAGGTAGAATTATAAATGGCAAGTTCTTAAAGAACTTCCAAAGGGTAAAATTCAGACAGACCATCAGGATTGACAGGAGATCCTAGAAGCATGAAGAGATAGTTAATGAAATAATCATTACACACATCTCCAATTTATTGGGAAGCATATAGAAAACGAGTAATGGTAGGCCTATTCAAATGAATGCCAATATGACCATATTGACCACATAATTGATACACGGATCTGTCTGTTCAACCGTACGTCCTCAAAATCTAAACGGAGACTTCGTTGAGGTTGTGTTAGGAAAGTCGCTACGCAGACTTAATGAGTAAACCATAGATCTAAGATCAAACCTGGTTGCCATTTGACTAATATTTTGTGTATCTACAGTACACGTATATGGTTGAAAATAAGTGTTTTAAGTAAAATTAACCACGAAATACAGACCGATGAACTTTAGAAAGTTAAATGCGACTGATGTTACTCATAAATGTGTTAGCAAGATCAGTTGTTTCCTTAATACATCTATGTGTGCGAAAATAAAGGGATTATTCCAATTTGGGCACATAAACAATATTTCTCTATATTAATGTGACATTCAAGATGTCACGTATATAAACAATTTGAGTGTTGAAATCCTGTGTGTTCAGGTAACATACAGTATTTGTAATATGCGAGTGTAATTTAAGACACTTGTATGCCAAGTTATCCACACTTAACAACAAAAGTTTATAAAGTTTTATAAATTTCCTGCCATTTAAGTAAAAATTCGGTGTACCAACGTTTTCTTGATTACAAAATTGTATGCAGATATGTAAATTTTCGTGTCTTATTTAAAAAAAACTGCTATATATGGTACGAAAAGATATACGACTGATACTTCTACACATTATTTGTTATCGCCTGTTTTTGGACCTGTGATAGGTATGACCAATATCAGCATTATAACTTAATTTCCACGACCTGTATACGTATTTGTTGCTAGATTTTGAGTGAAGAACTAATTTTCGACCACATAGGTGTACTGAAGATACTCGAACTACTGTTTGATTCAGAACCAACTTCGAACTCGCATCTATCATTTGGACGTCAAAATTTTACATACAGCTAGACGGACGGATATCGCCATATCGAATTGTGTGGCGATGCTGCTCATATATATCACTAATAAATCGTTCTAAATGTGAGAAGCATTTGCATAAAAGCCATGTACATGTTCAAAGTAATTGGTGACGTGAAGAACAAAAATATTGACCAAAAAGTTATCACACATTTTGCATTGAAAAGAATTGTACGCAGTGTAACGCGGATAATTTTGGATAGAGTAGACAGTAAATCAATTTCAACAAACAATATATATTACAAACCCCTCGAAGAGTGTTGAAAACGATGCACACCTTAAGTACAGCGCCAACAAGATAATCAGTTTGGAATTCGAACTAAGAAACTTCAGCTGCTATGGGATAGGTTCCGAAATTTAGACTTAAACTTAAAGGCAGGAACAGAGCACTGGAAATGTTTCATCAAAATTATGTCAGGACAAGTAAGACACTTGATCCCTCATTAGATGTGTACAGCTCTGGGAACCAAATGAAGCTCTAAGCCAGTAATGGCAAAAGAGTAAGACAAAATAAAATTGATACTCAGACAATATTTTGGAGGTAATTTTGCAGCTGAAATCAGAGGTTGTCAATATGAAACAATACGTACAATAATGCAGGGGTGAAAAAAGCTGGCCAAGTAATATAATTGCAATAGAGATGGTCAGTGGCAGCAGCATGATTCATGGCATATTTGTGTTACTGAATACGACACTTGAATAGTGTGTGGGTATCTTGAAACCCCAACCACTGCCAACAAACCAGCATAGCTATGCCGCTCTGTACGTCTGCAACAGAATATGCAATATGCAGTCGCATATGGGCAGTCGAATAAATTAAGACATTAAGTCCATCATTCTGATAAAGCTAATACGTCCTGGGCTTGCAATTCCTCTAACCCAACTGCGTGACCCAAGAGGCATACTTATTTTAGCTCGCTCACGAAACTATTGACATTGCTTAACTGTTTGATTGATAATGTGGTTGGAGCAAACTGAAATTGAGCAAACATGCTCTTGGAATGTGTGTAAATATTTGTGCAACAAAAATATTAAACAATATTCGAGCGCAAAGATTCATTCACACGCAAGAGCAAGATGTTGCAGCAACAAAAGCACATGTGCAGTTAAAATGGATCGCATTTAAATGGCATCAATATTGACATTTTAATTGCCAACTGTGATGTATGGGTCGAGAAACGAAAAATGCTAGCGTGAAAAAGACGCCAGACGATGCGGCATAGCAAAAACAGGCCTACTTTTTCACATTGCCACACTTGCCACCGCAATGTGGCAGTAGTTTGTATAAATATTTGTGCGAATGAGACAGTGAGGTTTTTTTGCTTGTACCCTTATCGCTGTGTTTGACTCTTTGCCATTGTCAATGCCCTGCGTGGCGTTTTTCATAACATTGAGACATTATTTGCGCAAATATAGCAAAATGGCTTTGTTGTTTGTGACATATCGTTAGCAGTGTCGCTGACAGTATGGCAACGTATTGTTTTGCAAACAAAACGCTAAATATGCGCCTGCATATGTCACAAGCTGCCACAATGCCATTATCGTCATGCGACTAAACAACAGCCTGCACATACACAACATTGTCGTCAGCACACACAACGACAGCAGCGTTATGAGCTTTTTGTGCCACAGCTTCGTAATCAAATGCAACAGCACTGGGATTTTCAATGCAGCCAGTCATAGCAGCAGCAACACGTTTGAAGTGGCAACATTGTAACGTGCATGCAGAATGATGCATTGCAGCATCAATGTCGTTTGAAAGAGTCATCAATTTCATAACCAACACACAATAACAAATTATGTGCTTCGCCGCTGCCCGCTACCCGCTGCTCGCCGCTTGCTCCCGACACACCAGTCAAAGTCTGCCGCGCTGAATTTCANCTCCCGACACACCACTCAAAGTCTGCCGCGCTGAATTTCATCATACTGCTTATTGCTTTTTCTTTCATTCGCTTCATTACATTAAATGCAATTAATTAAAAAAATTAAAAGACTTGCGTTTTGTATGCGTTAATTCCACGAAGCCATCAGTATGTGCCTGCAATAATAATGCATGCAACAATGTGGCAAGCAATTCGATTAAGATTTCATGTTCGTTTGACCGCTGCTTATGCTCATACTAGTCGCCCTCATGCACGCATCGTCGCTATGCGCTGATGTTGCATGCACCACTCTCAGATAGCACTTGCAGCAGGGCATTGCGTGCTGTGCGCTTTGCCAATAATTAGCATTATTAATATGAGAGGCATTACACAATTTTCAACAAAATTGAAATTGCATTACTCAGAAATTGAAAAGATTAAAAACTTAAAGCAGGCAAAGCAAAAATAAAAAAATATGGATTTCGTTGTTTAATTAAATATGGCAACGCCATGCCATGATTTGCGTTCATTAATGTTGATTTTAGTCACTAAAGTGTTGCTCTAAAAATATCGTGCTGGATACAATGTAAAGTAAGTAAATGTGGTGATACTAAACTGAAACAAAAGCAAAATAAANAAAGAAACTAAGTAAATGTGGTGATACTAAACTGAAACAAAAGCAAAATAAAAANTAAAGTAAGTAAATGTGGTGATACTAAACTGAAACAAAAGCAAAATAAAAAAAAAACCTAGAAAAACCGTACGAAAAAAGTTGGTGCAGTAGACGATAAAATTCATCTACAAAATACGGTTTAGTTTAAATAGTTTTTGGTTACATAAGTTGCTATTATTAAAATTCGATATACTTCAATCTGTTAAAGCAAAATCCTGAGCAATCTATGCTTCAATCATAGAAATTTTAACGAAACATTTACTTGGGACCGTGTTCTACTGCTGTGGACCTTAATTGTGACTTATAAAACATTTGAAATATTTTCTAGACATTGATCCGGACCATTCCAGAAATATTGAACCTAAGCAAAATTCCCGCCATTAAACAGTTTCCCCCAATTTTATATGATTTTTATGTTTTGAGGTCTGGTTGATAACAGGCCCAAATGCTCGGCCAATTATGCTCTATTTTATAGCGTTTTTTAAGAAACCCTTACAACAAAAACCATGGATACATGTTTCCTTGGAACCTATACGAAGTTTAGGGCTAAAAAAGGAAATTATCGACATCGGTGGCTTTATTTGCAGAAAAGCAAGACCATATCGAAATAATAATTCAATACAAAATTACATTAACATTTTATGTAAGTGCTGACTTTAACAGAATTCAAGGATGATCATTCTATAAGCGTCCGAATTGATGAATGGAACCGGAAAATTCAAAAAATTATGGATACCCTTAGCAAAATGTATTCAGGAACCAAATTTATTGAACTATTTTTTAAATATTTATCTCAAAATACTGACTCCTTGATAACAGTTTTTTCCAATCGAACAGACTCCCGAAAAACTATCTGAAAACAGAATATCGAGCCAGGTAGCACTTTCAGGTATAAATGGCAATGGCATCTTACGCCAACCTAAACTCAGTGAATANAGCCAGGTAGCACTTTCAGGTATAAAGGATATATTAAAATCATAAAAATCAGAGTGAAAGAACCTAGGATCTGGGTCATAAAAACTTTCGGGGAAGCACTTTAGCCAGTGGGCCGGCGCGGGTAGGATCCAGCTTCAAATATATTATCCAAAATTCAAACAGTTATCCAACAGAAAGGCATCTTACGCCAACCTAAACTCAGTGAATAGGTAAGAACTATTAAACCCGGTATTCAATTCTACGAGCCTATACATGTGTCTTCATTAGGCGCTGTGAGCAATAACTTTGATACCACTTCTCTTATTGTGCTCGGCTAGCGATGGGGCACCCACCGTAATCCTTTACAACCAATGTACAAAAGCATTACAAGGCCTGAAGCAAGCCATTTCAGATTAACGCATAATTACACCTTTATGGTTTTTTTTTATTTACTCAATTTTTCACTCTTACTCTATATTACCCGTAGTGGCTATGGAATTTAAAAAAAAAAACAAAAATTAGTAAATTTTTGTAAATACAAAAAAATTCGAAGAGGAGAATTCAGCTAACTAATATAGCAGCTTCTTTAAGGAAAGGCCAAAATTCAAAGATTCTTCTGTTAAAAACTAATTCTCGAAAGTTATTCAAACAAACCCAGATAACAGCTCGGTAATATTTAGAAATGCAATATCAAAATAAGACTAGAGAAATATGTAATAAAAGCAAGGAAATCGCAGATAGGTTTTCCTTACCTAATTCAACTGGATGATTATATGTAACATCGTTAAGATTCTCAGGTTCTGACAACGGGTTCCTGAAAGATCATAGCAGATCTGACCTGAATAATGCACCGCTCAGCATATCTGCAGGTAAGCAAAGCTCAGCGTTTCAAATATTGCATGCATATCTGCCCATAGCAGAAATTTTTCTGGTGGGCAATATGGGGAAAACTGATTTTGTACGTGCATTTCGTGCATAGTGTGTGCTCGTGCATAAAAACTGGGTTCTCCTTATGCGCAGATCGAAAAATTGCGCAATGTGCATTCACTGAAGTTCATAAGCATTATGATACTGCCGGGAACTATTGATAGCCGAAGTTCTTTCATGTATTAGTGTCGTTTTTGGAATCTGCCGAAGAGCATGCAAGAAGCATGTACGTATAAGTCCTAGGTTGGACAAAATTAGTTAACGAAGAAGTTTAAAAATATATATTATATTAATATCTAATNTTAAAAATATATATTATATTAATATCTAATAAGGATATCATTAGCTGTGGGGTCCCATTCGAAGGAGTCTTACAAGAACCGCGTTTTTTTGTACAAAATTGAAACTCTCTTTTATTCTTTGTTTCATCTGGCTTATTCTGGTTTTTTATTCGATTGTATAAAGTTTTAAAAGTGTAGCTCCGTCATAAACGTTACTCCCATGATATAACTTTTGTAAAAACCAATTGACAACCTCAGCAGTAATGACTTTAGTTAACGAAATCATTTCTCATCTATCACTTAATGAACAAATCTCGCTTTCAAGATAGAACTTGATCAGGAATCGGTCATCATATAGCTTCATAGCTCAATTCAGCACATTATATTGCAGCGTTCTTAAAAATATCAATATGAAGGCAATATCCTCATTATCTCTGAACATCAGTGAGTCGTAGGGCTTAGAAAACGATTACCGAGAATGACTACAAAATACAACTTAAATGCTTGCCACAATTGTATAAAATCTCGAGAAGGTTTCACCACAGAGATTTTTTTTTTTTTT
>JXOS01042563.1:8353-19852 GCA_001015075.1 Cirrula hians
AAAAAAAAAAAAAAAAATCAAAATGACAACAGCAACAACATCGCAGCCACTAATAAATTATTATTTAAAAAGCAACAAATTATATAAAGCGTTCTGACCTAGCCGTGTGTGCGTGCATGCCTTATAAACATAAAACAATAAATAGACAAAAAAAATTTTAAAAAATAGAAAACCATCAACACAACTGCTACCGTAACAATACTTGAAAAGGGTAAATAAATGAAAACGTTTGCGCTCTCATATATGAATTTTAATATTTACATATTTAAATTTACTTTTATTATTTGTTTACTGTTTGCACACAAGCCGCAGCGCTCAGACTTCAACAGTCGCGAAGTTTGAATATTCGAGTGCCTATCCCTTGGAAATATGCTTTCGAACTGACCTATTGCTATTCGACGTCAAATGACTCACAGCTGCGTTATTATATAAATGCCGTTAATTATGAAATGCGTTGATTATAAAAAAAAAAAATTTATATATGTATATATAATTAACGCTTGGTGCCTAACAAAAATCATATTAATT
Source organism: Cirrula hians (assembly GCA_001015075.1). Taxonomy (NCBI): domain Eukaryota; kingdom Metazoa; phylum Arthropoda; class Insecta; order Diptera; family Ephydridae; genus Cirrula; species Cirrula hians. The sequence continues at coordinate 8,882 of JXOS01042563.1, forward strand.
TTTTAAGTCACGCAAATACATTCTTCCACTCACTCAAACACACAAGCACACATAGAAACACACTCTCTCAAATAAACACGGAAAAAAATTAGTCATAATTTCATTTTTAATATGACAAATTGACAAAATTAATACCCCGATTAACTGACTTAAGGCTATTTGCAAATAGCATAAAAAGTTAAACAAAAAGTAAATAGGAAAAAATTTGACAAAAATACAAATAAAACATTTTTAATTTGTACTGATAACAGCATTTATTATTATTTTCTCTAATTCACAAGTGGCACTCATTATATAATTTAATTTTTCTCAAACATAAATGTTTCCAATAGACATTGTTCGTTGAAGCATGATAATTTTATGTTTGGTGCGGAAACTGGCAAATAATTTCCCAAAATTTTTACAAGACATATATCGCGGTAATTTAAAGCACCGATTCCAGAGTCAGTGGTTTTGGTGACCTTTAGAATTGCTGCTTTTTTTTCTTATTTAAATTTGAAATCTGTGAAAAAGTTTCAATTCTTCTTTTCGCATTTGATGCCCAATTTCCAGAACACATTCAGCCAGAATATACAAGATATGCATTGATAGTCGAGAATTATGTATTTGGAATTTGATTTTCATCATCTATAAATGTGATTAGGCCCTTTCTTTTGCATACACAGAGTACGCTATTTCATGTCGGTTTCGTAAACAATAAATTAATGTACTTTAAAAAACATTACTTCTTTAAATGAGGGATTTGTTATGCAATTTTGGCTTTTGCAATTTATGTGAACTACTTTTTAAATAGAGCATCAATCAAGAGTCGTCTTTACTGGCCAAGTATTTCAATGGTCTGAGGCTTGCTGCCGTAGAATTTGCTTCTGAAAAATCAAGAAATAAAGTCCGAAAGTATCATCTCAGATGTCGGTGGTGAATGTCGCCTCAGACGAGCAGAAAACTTTCGTTGCAGTAACAGTAACCGTCAAAACCTTTCAATGGGTCATCTCGGATCTCGGTGGTAAGTGTCTGCCGTCAGTTTTGGCGCGTTGCTTCGGTGTGAAGCGATTCATAGTTAAGATTGTACTGAATGGTCGGAACACATTTGTTTGGTCAAGTTAGTCGGATGCTAAATATCAGAGTTATTCAATGTTTTCGACATAAAGAAGAATAAGAATAAGGAATTATTTTGTTTTAAGATTTCAAGGTTAAATCTGCCAATGCTGAGAATGGCAGTAATATGTTAAATATAAAATGCGCATTTATGCCCAAAGACAATACGTAGAACCAATATGCCAGGATTAGCTGTTGGCAACTAGATTTTAAGCCCTTTAAATTCTGCATTAACTTTGAATCATTGCACACATTCTGCAACTGCGAGACTGAGACAAAGCAAGTGGTAACAACGATCCTGGCTATTGTATATTTTTTACAATTTGAAGTTCTTCGGACTCCGCTGCATATATTGATTGAAATTTCAAAACATCTACTGAAGTGCACACAATTAAAATTGTGGGCACTCTCTGCTGATATCATATCGTTTTTGCTTATTCGCTAAAGATGTCTGGAAAGAGATATAGGAAAGCGAATAGTTTGGTTAGTTTGGTTGGTTGGTTGGTTGGTTACGGGGCTTCTTCGTTGAAGGAGGAACACTTAGACCACTTAATGGGTCCCTTGTGTTGCCCTTGCTGGTGAGTACATCCAGGAACTGTTATTTTCGTAGAGCTGGGCACTTTCGTCCCATCTGATGACCTTCGTGAAATGGGCTAGTCTGTTTATACTTGTGTAATCCAGTTCAGCCAATTCCTCGAAAAATAGTCAGCCCAGTAGTTTCTGTCTGCTTCTAGCCAGTGCATGGGCTGCTGCATATTAGATGCTCTGTGGTGACGTCTTCTTCCTCGGTTCAGTCTTCGACCGTGTTTTCCCAGGGTTAAGTGTCCTTGGGGTTATAGACATTAAATATAAAGTATTTTAATATCAATGATATTGTCAAATTGTATATTAGTTTTGACGGTACGTTTGTAATACCGTCCGTAGACAAATACTAGAAAGAACCACTTGAGCTAAACGAATCAAATTTGGCACAGAAGTCTTAATTTGGTTGAGATGCGATGAATATTTCGGGTACTTCCCGTACACCTTATTTCATAAAATGTAAGCCTTATAGTTTCCGCAGCCATAAGAGTTGACATTTTTCAATTAAATTTTGTAATTAGGTGGTTTGCCCTAGCATTTGAACATGATCTGAAAAAGGGCTGCGTTGGATAAAAATCAGAGGTACCTGCAGTACATCTATGTGGTTCGAATATAGGGTTTAAAGCAAAATTTGCCACATACAATAATCAAATTCAACTCAATTTCATAATCTAGTGGATATTAATACGTTCAAGATATGTACCAAAAATTTGTCAAAGTAGATAAAAATCAGAGGTACCCCCAGTACATTTATTTGGTTCGAAAAGAGGGTTTTAAGCAAAATTAGTCTAATACATTAATCAAATTATACAAAAAACTTCAGTATTTATTGGACATTAATATGGTCACCGTATTTTTCTATAATGGGAAGGATGGAAAGTTGTAAGTTGTGGTACCGCGGTATACCTATTATGGCAAAAACAAATTTTTTATTATTAAGAAAAAAGAATTGTCTGCATTTTAAACTGTACCGGTACATTTTGTTCTTTGGTTCTTTTGGAGGTGACGTATATCTCACCGTCCGTATAAACGACTGAAGTTGTCTTACTTATTTTATTTCGAAATCAAACATAACATTTCAAAAATTTAAATACTTCACTTAATGTTAATATTTCATTGGATCATTTTTTTTTAAAAGTTTTGTATACAAGTGTATATCAGTACCGGAACAACCATCGAAATATGAACATATTTCGAATTCACGAATTATTTTTTCGTATCTCGTTTACGTATTCGATTTGGTCCAAATCTTTTGTCGCCATCAACACAATCAACATTTTATGTAAAAGTTTTTGATATTTTACAAAAATACATGATCCGATCTAAAAAATAAAATCTATGCAGTTTTCATATACAAATTTACTTGGAGTAACCACATTGTATTGCGGCTTTATTTCAAAAGCTATCGTTTTTGTGTATTTTCGGTTCTTAATGTTTTTTTGTCCTACTGGTATCGGGAAAAATAAACATATATAGCGGATTCATTTCAAAAGCTATCGTTTTTGTGTATTTTGGGTTCTTAATGTTTTTTTGTCCTAATGGTATCGGGAAAAATAAACATATATTTTGTTTGTTGGAAGATTCACATAGTTTTGGCTTGTTTGCTTGTATGTCAATCTAGCCGATCTTGAAAATTTTTGAGTAAAAGCAAAAAAAATATGCAACAGTATACAATATCTTAAACAATAAAATATATGTGAAATTCGACCATAACTGACTACATAATACCCATTTACGTTGAATTATCAAACTCTTATGAGCTTCTTAATTATTAATATTTATTCTATTTCGTGTTCACAGTAAAGAACAAAATTATAGAGAACAGGAAGACTTAATATTAAAAGTTTGAAATAAACAAAAAGAAAGTTTTTTGTTACCCTGTTCCAGACCGTCCAGGAAATATTGAACACAAATTTAAGTTTTCCAACTATATGAACAGCAATCAATTAAAAAGCAAGTAAATTAACAAGACCAACGTAATAGTTGGTCCATCCCGACTACATAATTCTCATATGTCATTTAATTCAGAAAAGCATCAAAATATTGCAAGAATAGTAAATTTCAGTAAGCTACCGAAAATAAGTAGCCGAAAGTGTAGATTAATTTCGCTAATATCGTAGAATAATATGACAATAACGTAAAAACGTCTAAGTATCAAATTTCGGGAGCATGTGATGCGAATACCTGGTATTTAAGCTCACTTCCGTGAAATCGGGAGTAACGATTCTGTGAAAGGTGCCAGAAGTTATAGACCGATTTCGTTCAAATTGTACAGTATTATGGGTACCAATGAATGAATACCTAATTTTTACGATAAAACACTTGGCTTTAATTTCGATGAGATGGAGAGTATACGTTCTTTGCGAGGTACCGGAAGATATGGAAGAATTTGGCTCAGATTCGTTAATGTTGTTAACTCAAGAATGCATCCATACCAAATTGCTGGCTTTTGGGTAATTTCCTTGAGATTTAGAGTAAACGTTCTATGAGACGTACTCGAAGTTATAAACCGATTTTGCTCAATTTGTACGATTTTAAGGGAATGACTCAAAATTGATTCCATTCCGAATTTCAGTAGATGAAACACCCGGCTTTAATGCGGGATTCCGTGATACCGGGAGGAAGTGATACATGGAAGTTATAGGCCGATTTTGCTTCTTCCCAAAATTGACCTCACTTTGTACAAAATATGTTCAGAAACTGCATTTTATCAATCTACTCCCTATCGATTTTTTATTTTATTTTATGCATAAGTGTCCAAGAAACATATAGTCGGTAACGATAATTTCTATGCTTTACATACTTCGCACAAACCTATTATATAAGAGTATACCTTCAGTACTCGTATATGGTCCAATAGAGATTTTAGTGCAGAATTACCCACAGTTATAATTTAAACTTTACAAAATTTCTGTATTGAGTGAACACAAATATAGGAAGTGAGTTTACTAAAAATGAGCAAGATTGGTTGATATTAAGAGGTTGCTCCGGTACACCTATTTTGTCCATAAAAAGGGTTTTAAGCAAATTTAGCAATAAAATTAATCAAATTCAACGAAATTTTAGTATTGAGCTATCATAAAAATGAGCAGGATTGGATAAAATTCAGAGGTATTCATTAAACACCTATGTGTTCCGAAAGCACGAATTTGGCAACAAAAAAAAAAAACAAGTTGATCGAAATTTGATTATTGAGTTATCATAATTATGGTCCATTTGCGTACCAAAACATACAAGATGGGTTGAAACTCAGAGATACCTTAAATACACCGATGTGATCCGAAAAGAGGGCTCTGAGCAAATTTGAATAGAATTATTCTTAGTATTTGGGAAGTGACGTGTATCTAAGTGTCGTCCTTAGTCGACCGTATCATTCTTACTTGTTTTTTTTCTAAATAATATAAAATACTTTTCTTGGACGTTATAGTTGTGTCGATGGTTAGATTATAATCGAATCGTGTTCATTTTTAATAGACGGATTGATTATATGTATTCGAATATTGAAATCGCGTTGAATTTGATAAAGTTATTTTTGGAAAATTTTCTTAAAACCTTCTGTACGGATCACATAGGTACGCTGGCCCATTTGGGGATTAGATGCTGTAATTACCAAATTTATGACGGAGTTTTATTGAAAAATATCAAGTCTTATACTGCAATACGTCTTGGAGGTACCTGAAATATATATTGTTTCGTAACTTAATTCAGATTTTGACCTGATTTAAAAACAAAAAAATATGTGTGCTGTTTTAGATATAACCTGATAGTAGCCCGTCTTTCTAGGTTTTGCTTACGGAGAGACATGGCTAGATGAATTCCTGTGGAAATGTTGATAATATCGGTATGTATTTAAATAGATCTCCGTTTATACGTTGTGGTTGCTGCGACCATATGACCAAAAGTATAATGCACTTTGTCACTTTGCATTGATGAGGTGCATAACAAAATTGATGCTTATATGAACGTTGATACTTAAAATCCTATTTAAAAAATTTTGTTATGTCCGGAGATGTATTGCAATGATGCAAATGCCAATGAATGGTGTCAGATTGGAATCCAAATCAATGTCGCCAAAATATAACAAACTCACAAATTAAGTAAACACTTAAAAATACACTTTGATCGTTGCAAACAAAAACGCGAGTCCTTAGATTTTGATTGATTTTCATTCCTCTGTGTAAGCGATTTTTTGAAAATTCCAAATTGTTATCAAGAGACCTTTTTCTTGGGCTTGAAGTACGTTTAGGGTTAGGTCACAAAGGGTGTGTACCTTAAATTCCCGGTATTTTCGGTTTCTTCTTTTTGTTTCATTTGTAAAGAAATCGATTCTTGGCATTGCCTGATGTACTTAAAACAACTGCTTGCATGTGTTTTTTAGTAATAGTACCAATCACTATACAAAGTTATTCGTGCTGTCGCGTGCATCTGTACGTAAATGAAACATATTAGACATATATCATTTAAAAAAACGCACGCGAGCAGTTAATGGTTTTAAAGCTTTAAACTACTTTTTGTGTGGCCTTTTTTCGTTGGCTGAAATTGTGCCGTTATACAATCGCCCAGTTTCCAGTTAGATTTGTTCAAAGCTGAAAAGAGTCGAAATACTTAGTGTCATAAAACAACGACTTGTTTTATAGATCAAAACAAATTTTAATATACGTCGTAGAACGACTGATCGGAGGCCTATATATGATAATACCAGCTTCGAATTAATAATTTTCGTCGGTCCTTTTGACAATTGATTCAGCTTTGCTCAAATCAAACGAGCCCGCATTGGTCCGGCTGAGCCAAGCTGGCTACCCAGAGTTCGTGGAATACAGTTACACCTAAGTTTGGAATCCGTTCTGATCGAACCGATAATGTGAGAATCTTCAGTACAGGTATATGGTCGAAATTAAAGGTTTAAAATTAATAACATTTATTTATACAGGAGGCTCAAATGCTTGAATTTAGATTATATTGGTATAATCCCATAATCATCTTAAAAATGGGTGATATCTGAACAAATTCATTAGTACGCCAGAAAATGAAGGTTTAATTCATAAAATTAATATTTTGCCAAAAAATTGCTATTCAAGACGAAACCGATATAACCAAATTCAGATGTTAAAATGAGCGGGATCCGATAAAAACCTGCGATATAACTGCATAGATTTAATTATTTATTTATTTATGCCTATAAACCCACATTTATCATCATAATGACATTGAAATAAGCCACTTATGATTCAAAGGTGAGCTCGATCGGATTATATTCTCGAGTACCCCCGGTCAAATTTTCGGCTAAAAGAATGGTTTGATGCCAAATTCTTCGCAAATACATGATTTCAGTAAATATAAGAGCCGACGCACACGCCACGGCAGCAATATATCAGAATAATGAGATTTATACAGAAACCCTGAAAGACTAAAAAAAACTTGGTCACAGCCAACTTCGCAATAAGTCATTCATACTTGATTTATCATATATGTTTTTTTTTGCTTTTACAAATATTTAAAATTTTTTCCTATATGTATAATTTGTCCATTTTGTACCCTTCAGAAAATAAAAAGTAATGATTGCACAACAAAAACAAAAAAGGATTCACCTTATTTATAAATATCGAGCTTTTCATCCATGAATGAATTTTTTTAAAATTTTGCTTTCTTAAATTTGAAATATTGTAATTTTTTGGGCCGGAGGTTTCCTCGATATATTTGCGGTATTTGAATATTTGCAAACATGTAATTAAACCGAATATCTAATGCTTATAGAAATGTGGTCCGAAATCAAATTTGATAGTTGAACATCAGAAATTATTCGATTTGTCGTGTTAATGGACAAATACACTTCCATCAATCGCAATTTGTTGCGATTTTATGAATATATCTCAAGGAAATATATAGTCGGAATGGATGGTGTAACTACTGCAGTTGCTATTGAGGTAGTGTATTAAAATTTGGCGTTTGACCATACTTTTTGAAAAGCGACGTCATATTTGTGTTTGGATACAATTCGCTCATAATTTTTTACAACACATGAAACCATTCCCATTAATTTCACTGAAATGAGAACAAATAGTAGGTGTTCCACCAAAGGCTTGGGTATTGAGAAATAATAAAGCATCCTTTACTAATTTATTTACTCCATTTCATTGATATATGACTGAAATCGATTAATATCTTCAGGAATTTGCCATTTACCCCGGTTGACACCATTGATTATTTGATTTAATTGAAAATTGATTTTAAGGCCATCCATTACCCCAACTTATCACTATATAATGAGTAACAGTCTGAGGGGTGCTATGCAGTCGGTTATCAACACCTGTTACTTTGGTCACAATTGGTCATTCGTTTTCGAATTAATTTAATCATTTATTAATTTAATTTTTCATTAACTAATTATGCAATACGATTGAATTACACCCTTATTCTATACCTGACAATATCCTTCACTAATTTGTATCAATGCAAAGTCACGTACGCGGACGCGTTACCAAAAAAAAAAAAAAAATAAATAAATTAACACCCTGATGCAGTAATTAATGTTATGGTATTTCGTTCAGCATTGGGCGAATTCGAAATTGCAGGAATCGATGTAACCATGTCTGTTTGTTTGCCCCTAGGATAGAAGTAGAAAGCAGTGATTTCGCTTTTTATTTCAAATAAGGTACACATATTCTGCTTAATATTCATAATGTAATATCGAACTTTGAATTTATTCGAGATCTGACTAGTATAACGGGTACATCCAGTAGGCCTCGTCACTCAAACTGGGACCTTTGTGCTTTTGCACCCGTACATGTTGGTTTTCTTCAATAAGCTTTGCTAATTAAGTGAATGAGCGAATTAAAGTAATTTCCGGAAATGGTCAGGATTGCTAGAAGAGCAAAGTAGTTCACTTATATAGATAGTCTAGAGTTTAAACCAAAAGTTATAACAAACATCAATTAAATTTTAAGAAATTTCATTATTGAGTTGGAATAAGTAGTACCAATGGATCTATTAAAAATGGAGATGATTGCATGAAAATGAGACGAGATCCAAGAATTGGGTTTTTATCCATTGTTTTCAATAAATTCGAAGCGATGTGTAATACGCTGTCGGTCGTAGGTGACTGTTACGATCTTTCTTGTTTTGGTTGAAAACAGCTGTTTCTACACGAAGTATCATGGAAACTATATTATAATATTAATATTAATCTGTAAAATATTTATTAATAATATTAAAAAAAGTGTTGTTTTATGCTGGTTTGAGGTAAAAAAGAAAAAAAGGAAAAAAGATAGACTTAAGAATTGCTCGTGAGTTAATGCATTACTTAGTTACTTAAATGACAATCACAATCTTGTATAGGTCTTGGGATTTACAATCACGTGGTGTAAGTGTTCCCGGTCATTTGCAGCTACAGTACCAGTTGAAGATAATTATATCATGTTAGGTCTGTCGCTTCCTCTAGCAACTACCAACGCTCGTAGTAGACTCAAACATTTTGGGAGTTGGGTCTGACTTGTCCATACAAACGAAATTACCTAGCCGACGTTGCCACTTGATTTGGATTTGTTAGAATATTTCGATATTGCCGAATATTTTGTATGGAGAATGTTTTTTCTCAAAAACACCCAGTGCTTATCAGGTTTTGAAAGCGTCCATGCTTGAGCGGCTTAAAGTACGCATTTGTTTTTGAAGAAGTGGCTCTATTACTCAATTGTATACTAAGCCCTATGTAACAATTGTTTGCTAGAGTATTCCTACGTTTGTTTTTAGAGTGTTACGAGACTATTCCAAACTATCGTACGTTGTGCCCATGTGAAACCATTGGTTTTAAAAAATATTTTCCTCGGCTTATTTTTTGCGCTAGTCTACATCGGCCCTTTGACGACATCAATATGAAGCTATAAGGAACTTACGTGGCTTAATTTTTAACAGATCGCATGCATCAAGTTTCGGTAGCTTCAAAAAGCATACTGCTAAGTAAAGAAATGAAAAATAAGCATCATTTGAATTAGAGTGCAGGGCAAACTTTCAAAATATAAGGCGAGATAAAGTACGTGACTGAATTGGTACCCAGCCCACTTTTTAATTAATCTGAATTTTGATGAATTAATCTGTTGTTTGAACTTTTTCGATTTGGATGTTCCATAAAATTTATTGCACATTTAAAATGTACTGTATTTACTATTAACATCCAATTGTCTTTTCCAAGTAGTGTGCTTATAGCTGGGGAAATCAAGATTTACTTTGGCACTGTTGTTGTGTTACTATGATGGCCAAACCGTAATTACAGCAGGCATTGCTCTGAATTAATGCTATTTTGCATAAGGAAACCTTTAACGTTAAATGAAGCAAATAAATAATATTAAGACATAGCAAGACGTTGCAAGTATAGTACAGCTTTATTGTTGCTGGCGCTAATACTCTACCTCTGTTGTTAATTCGTGGGCTTACCGCCATCAAATATCGAAACAGAGCCCACATAGCGTTCGCCTGCACTTTCATTTGCGTTTATTGTATTCCGTGCGCATTGTTGTTGCTTTTATTTATGTTTTTCATTTCCACACAACTTTTTGCTTGTTTTAAAATTTCCATTTTAAATTAAAAATAGTGTTTAATGCGGGAGCATAGTCAAATGTAAGCCGAACAGAACAAAGTCAACCGAAAAAAAAACAAATAAGCAAAAAAAAAAAAAAAATATTAAAAAAATAGGAGCGGAAAAACTTTGAAAGTCTATAATAAAACGAACAGCAGGGTGCGTTTTTATGACTTGAAAAGAATAGCAAAGGTCAATCTTGTAAACAATGCCGTTATTTACGTTTGGCAAAAAGAGCATGCTTTGCTTACTTTTCTCGTTTGTTTATCGTTTAGTTTTCAATTAATTTTTATTAAACTCATTTGCCACGGCCACAGCCATAGCCACAGCCACAGCCACAGCCACAGCCACTGCCGCAAACGAAAACGAAAACGTAGACTTATTTAGTGCGGCACTGTGCAGCAATTAAATTAATCGACTTCAACTATACGGCTGAGGTGTAGATATAAGCGCATTTAATGAACTGAATTGCATTCATGGACCGCTGCAGAATGCCAAAGAGAGCTTGCAGTATATTTCGCACTTCCAATCGAAATGCGTGTGCTTAATTGGCTTGCTCAATTAAACCGCCACTCACTTAATTATATGCATTTAAGCCGTCAAATGTGCGCGCTTATTGACAGGCATGCCTCGCATATAATATTTGTTAGTATTTTTACTTTTAATTTGTTTAGAATTTATTAGTACATCGCACATTTTTTTTTTGTATTTTTTTTTTTTTTTTT
>JXOS01042636.1:0-25162 GCA_001015075.1 Cirrula hians
TGATACTTTAATAAAAATAAATATTTTTTTTGTAAAAAAATTTTGCTTTGTCATAAACTCAGGGAAATTTTAATCGAAATAGAGTGGAGACAATCACAAAAAGAATGCTAGTTGATTAATTTTCGAGCTGGATGAAAAATGATACAATTATTAAAATTACCATTAAGAAGTAGGTTATAGTGATAGAAGAGTGAAAATTTAGGGTTATATGTATTTTCTAATGCCATATAAAAAAAGTCGGACAAAAAAGAAAAATAAAAAAACAAGATGTCGACAACCCTTACCACTAACGAATGAAAATAGGAATTGAACATGCATATAATATTTCATAAAAATCAATCAACCTATTTTGTAGGAGTATGGCACCTCGCATAGTGACACGATCATTTTATATATTAGATATACTTTGAAAACACCCATGAAACCCTCATCAGTGATTAATATTAAAATAAAAATAGGCATTTCTCATTTTAATAGTGCTTGAAAAGTATTGTTACAGAACTTCCAGTGAATCAACGAACTAATGATTATTTTACAAATGCGAGGTTTTTAAAAATTAAATGTTGAAAATGCAATTAAATCAACAAAAAAATGAGTATTTTCATTTATAACTACGAATACTCATACGCCTACATCGAAACACGATTTTATTTTGAACAGTGCTATAGAATGAAAAGGTTATACATAGGAATTAAATAGGTATTTAATAGATTTGTATTCAATCATTTTCATTTAACCAATGGAATAATGGAATTTAAGATTTATGTAGATCCGTTATTACCATAATATTAACATAATTAACAAATTAACCCATACACAATTTTTCTGAATTTAGAATTATAACATATAAATTAATGATAGATTGATATAAGAAAAATGAATATATGAAAGCTGAAGCACCTATCGTCGAAAATATTTTATTAAAGCGTCCAGTGCACTTTGCAACGATTCACAGGGATTGCAGTAGGGTCCGTCCAGAAATCAAACTTCAAACGAAAGCGCGGTTAAAAAATCGCTATCTAAATTTAAAAAATTCACATAAACATAAAAACTAAATTCTAGAGACTAAATAAAAGCAATAGAAGTTAAGTTTTGCTGTGCTGATGAAGTTTTGCTGTGCTGATGGCTATATTTAATCTTAAGAATATATATAATATATAGGTAAAACTATGGATATGATAATAATATGCTCAAGGTTCTAGCAAACAATTGGATACCATGGATTGATATCTGGTTATTCTATCTATTACTGCATCTGTATGTTTTGAAAATATTTCATATATTTTTTTTTTTTTAATAATTTTGAATTCATAAAATAATGAAAAATATAAAGAAAATTTAAAAAAAAACATAAAATGAGATACACATTACTTTGAATTGGACACTATTGTCAAAAATATAGAGGTAAAACCAAATAGATGTAATAGATAGTCAAAATAAACTACATTATAGCTATGAGTAATTCAACTTATAATATCTTCAAAATGATGCAGCAATACCAAATTTGCCATTACATTCATTTAAGTGAAATCGGGTGTATAACGCCAATGTGAGGTATACAATAAATTTCAGTCAAATTGTAGAATGTTATACCAATACCGTAAAACAGACAGATTACCAAAAATTCGTCGCACGCGATGAAATACCTGGTGTTTAAACTAATTTACTTAAAATTGGGAGTAAATGTTATATGGGAGGTACCTGAAGTTATGGGCCAATTTTGCAATAATTTTTTTATATGGTTCCATATCAAACTTCAGTTGCATGCAATGAAATACGTAGCTTTTTTAATTGTGTTCCGTGAAATTTGAAAGAAACGACCTACAGGAGGTATACGAAATTATGGACCGATTTTGGCCGTGCATGAAATCGATCTGGGTTTTTACAAAATGTGTTCACAAACATATTTATCATTACGATACCTCGAAAATTACTGAAGTTGGCGTGCTCATGGACAGATGGCCATCGATATTAAGCTACAAATCGGAAATCATTTTTTCTACGCATTATTCTAAAACCTTCGTAAAGTCATTTAGCGCTAATGTTTTTTATTCCAAATCCTTTAACTTCGGAATCGAAATCGATTGTGAATTTAGAGTTCCGAACAATTTCCTTACCGGAAATAAACAAAATTAAGCGAGATAGATGCAATAGTCAGCAAAATCCGACTATGAAAACATTATCCGTCAAGTTTTTATAAACGTCACCAATGAAATTGGGAATTGTGTATTAGTTTTGACATTACGTTTCTAACACCCAGAACGAATGATCAGAATCCGTTCGAAATATATACCTATATGTTCATGATATGTCCGTCCGGACGTTCGTCCGTAAGCAAAAACTAGAAAGTAGGAATTGAGCTAGACTTACGAAATTCGGCACAGACATTCTAGGAAAAAATTTGTATCGAAATTTTTTTACTCAAAATTCGGGCCTCAACTCCACTGGACCCGTAAGAGTTGGTATTTTGCAAGATATTTTGTTCTAAGGTGGATATTCATAACATCTAAGTGTGTTCCAAAAATGGTCATGATTGAACAAAAGTCATAGGTACCCCCAGAACTCTTGTATGGTCCCAATAGAGGTTTTAGTGCAGAACTATCCACAGTTATCATTTATATTTTATAAAATGTATGAATTGAGTGAACATAAATATAGTTAATAAGTCTTCCAAAAACGAGCAAGATTGGTGGTGCCTTTATTTAAATTTCGTTCCAAAAGCTGTAATAAAATAGCATAAGTGTCACTTCGCTCTGCAAAAATAACGGTTCTTGTGTTTTTTAAGCAAAACACGTGGCACGCTGCACAAACAAAAGAAGAAAATCAATATCAGAGTGTTCTTTTTATTTGAGTGTTTTTTATTACCAAAAACTTCGGTGGGTTTAATTAAATTTCGGGGAGTGTACGTATGGTTTGGAAAGCGACATTATAATTGAAAACATAATAATAATAATCATCAAATTGAATTTTGTAGAAAGGGTCATATTTGGATTAAAGTTAGACCCATTTATTCGTTAAATGTTCAAAAAAAAATTCTATACAAAATTTGACACAACTTACAATTATATTCAAAACAATTTCACAATTGGGACAAAATCAATATTATACTTACGTCTAGTAATAATAAGCATAATTGGGTGAAAATTCGAAGAATTACTTCAATAACCTTAAAAAATATCGCTAAATGTTAAGCGTTCCGTAGACAAAATTTAAATTTCATAATTGAGAAGAAAATATTATTCAAAAGACTTTTAAAAATGAGCATAACTTGATCGAAACCAAAAGTACGTCCAAATGCACTTCATTGCACACAATTTTTCAATTGCTTCTTAATTTTTTTCTATTTTCATTGCTTATCAATATGATTAACATGTATATAATACTTATCTTCTTCAATTGTTTAAAGTTCAGTGAGTGATTATGCTCCTTGTTTCGTTTGATATTTTATCTTTTATTGACCCATTTTCTGCCGTTTCTACGGTTTGCCATAAGTTCATGCTTGCGTGCAACAGTAATTACAATTACGAGGAAATATAATAATTAACATTACAACAAGCCCAACAACTGCAATAATTGCATGCAACAATAGCAATAGCCTGTTAACTAAGCAGGCAGTGAAATAATTAGTAATTGATTCAAGGTAATTTTCAAATTTTTAATATTAAACGCCAGCAACGAATTCAAAAACAAACGCTTCAACCACAATTCATAATTAATATTTTTTCCCTTTTTGCACAAAGCATAAATCGCAATAATAATTATCAATGTTCATTATTAGTTATGGATCCACTTTAAGTTTATTACTTTGCATTGTAGATGCGCTGAAATTGGTTTGCTGATTATATCAAGCCCGGATGTGAAGCTACCCCAATTCTGTTTAAAAAAGAAAACAAGGGCCTACAGCTAGTAACAGATAGATTAAAACAAGTAAGAAAGTTACTGTGGGCTAAGGCTGGCAGTGAGATAAACGTCGCTTCCCGATTGTTAAGTACAGATAAGTCACAATATGAATAAAACATTTATCTTCAAATTTAAAGGTGTTCCGAAGGAACCTTTGATTTTCATACAATCAAGCCCATTTTTGTTGCAAATATTGATTATATTTTTGTTCTCTTAATAATGAAATTCTATCGAAATTTAACAAAGTTTCTCGCTATATTTGCTTATAACACTATTTTAGGATCACATAAGTGATTTGGAGGTACCACAAATTTTCATCAAATGATTTCCATTTTTGGTACATACATTAATCATAATTATCATCACTCAAAACAGACAAATTTTAATGATAACTGTGGGTAATTCCACATTATATCCTCTACTGGTACCGTATAGGTGTACTGGATGTACCGCTGTTTTAATACAATCTTCGTCATTTTTGAAACACACTTAGATGGCATGGTTATCCACCTAATTACATTACAAAATACCAACTCTTACGGCTGCAGTAAGTCCTACGACACCAATTTTGCTTTGCCGTTTTTCCATATGGACGGACGGACCGATATGGAGAGATCAATTCCACCACCCGTCAAATATGTCCTGGTTCAAAATCCAAAGAACAGTTAAACAACGCAACCTTTATAGGAAGCTGCTAAAATGTAGTTTGATGATTGTTAATAATATAACAGCCAATTAATACTAGATTTACATTTTCCAAATGTTTTTAGTTGTATTAACAGGGTTTCTTGTCAAAAACATACCAACTCCCCCATTAAATAATTTGTTTTTGATTTTGTACAATATTGTTAGTTGTAATGGCAAAAGTATAATTGTTGGCAGATTTTGTTGAGGTTTATTTGGTTTCTAATATTAAATTATTTGAAATATAATTTCTTTACTTTTCAATTCAATTATGTCTAAGTAAATATATAGTAATCTTAGAAATTGTATCCGCATTTAATAAGAACATATTTCAAATGAAATCATAATATAGACAGTACGCCTATTGGAGATATATTTTATTAGTCTAAAATTGAAAGCTCCTCAACAAAATTCGAACATATGATGGATTATCAATGGTGTTTAAAAAAATTTAAAAAATTATATATCCGAATTATTGATTGAAAAACTTAAAATTGAATATAACCAAGTTAGAAGTAACAATATAAAACTCATAATTCATGGACAAATTTTTACGAATCTCGAGGTAATCTCAGACATACCACAAAAATTCTTGAGTACAAAATTTTCGTATAAGTTCGTTTTAAACCAAAGAACATTTTAAACTGTCAGGTTTAATTAAGATATTGTATTGAAGCTATTATGGATCTTGACCAATCTCTGTATAATTTTCAAGAAGATGTATTGAATTTAAATGGAATATTTGAAAACATAAATTTTTTTTATAAAAGAATTTCATTAGTTTCTTTAACATATTATAATAAAGTGAAATCGGTGGTAAATCGTCGATGGTAAGTACATATAATTTGGAAACGATTGGGACCGTTTTCAAACCGACTTTTCACAATATATACATTACTTCTATCCGTCTTTCTGTCCGTGCATGTAATGATAGATTTTCCAGAATTAAGCATAATAATTTTAAAACAAGATCGATGTATTAGTCGGACAAGACCAACTACATAATGCCCATCAGTTATTCAATAGAGAGTAAAGTTTCTATGGAATATATCCGAAGTTATTGACCGATTTTGCTCAAATTGTACAATATTATGACATTAACTTTGAAATGGTAACATACCAATTTCAATAATATGCGATGAGCCAATCGACATTAATGCTTATTTTCATGAAATCGGTTTCTTTGCAAAATATGTCCACAAAACGGATTTCATTGCTCTGACTCAAAAATTTCACAAGTTATCCTACTCACAGACATACGGTCATCGGTAGCCTTATTTCTAATTTCTAATATATCTCCAAGATGCATGTTGTCGGAAATGATTATTTCTATACATTTCAAACTTTGCAAAAATGGGTATAATCATGGTGATCGTACAGTTACATTAATAAAGAAGGTATTTGGAATCTGTAACCGAAAGGTGCTGATGTACCATAGTCAAATAGAGTTCACGTTTGTTGCTTACATTGCTTCTCAATGTTGCAAATTGTCTAAAATTATCGAATATAAAAGTTAATGGTACAGGTGTTCGAAAATATTTAATACACGAAATTATTATCAAAATAACCGAAATGTATCCCTCCTCCTATCCATCACTAAAAATTACGAAGAACGCGTTAAGCATGATTTATTTTAGATCGTAATTTGATATGAAGAATGATATGTAATTATTGGATTTATATCAGACTAGTACCAAATTGCTTAACTGATAAGAATTAGTAAAAATAAAAAGTAAGAATGCAACGGTCGGCTTAGGCCAACTATTACTCTGAATGCATTTTTATTTTTTATCTCCGAATACCATCTCAATTGAAAATTATTTTCGACTTTCGATGGCGTTTCAAGGCAAATCTAAATAAATGTTTTAATCAGACAAAAGCTAGGTTTTTGGGGTACCCTGAATTTTCTCAAACTATGATCATTACTAATAATCCAAGTACCTGTAAAAAATTTTCATATTCATATTGATTTTTGAGCGAACTTTTGACATAAAACCCTCGAATACAGCTCGAATACCGAAAGACTAATAAAACGCTAACATCACTATATAAGCAGTTACGTAATTTCATTTACTTTTGATAGTATTTGAAAGATGATTGTCACAAAAGCATATTTTCGTCTATTGGTGTCATCTAGACTCCCAAATTGTATTAAGCAAAATTGACATTCCTTTAATAAGCCCTATATTTCATCCACTGGAGTTGCTTGTGAACTTTCTCTGATCTTATTAATTTTTGGCACATTTATTATATATTATATACCAATATCATGTTAATTACCTACTTTCAGCAATCTGTTTATGTATTTGAGGCTAATTTGCAGTGAAACACTTTGACCATATAGGTGTATTGGAGATATGCGAAATATATAATAAGTTCCAACTTAGAGGTAACATTTTTCCACATATAGTTTATTGAGCTCTTTTTCTTTCTTATGTTATTGACGGACGGCGGATCATATCGGTATATAGCTAGGTGTTACAAACGTATGCAAAAAAATAATATACACTTTCCAATAAATTGTCGACTTGGATACAAAATAATGAATTTAAAAATTCTTCGATTGGTTTAAATTTCCTTTCAAACTTAGTATACTATAGTGAATGAAACTTATAATGTAATTAGTGAGTTGAACTCAAGCGCTCGAAATATGAGTGGTAATATTAATTTAAAAGGTCCTCCATTATACCTGAACATAATGGATTTAATGCCAAGTTTTCACAAACTTTAAGTTGAAACAATAAAATTTAGGAGTAAAGATGCAATTTATATTGCCAATTCTCAATATGTGTGTGATCGAAAAACATATCATGACTACTCATAATTCACCAATGTACAATGTACACCAATGTACCAATGCTAAAAGGATAAAGTAATTCAATTAGAGAATACGAAAGAAATGAAATAAGTCACACTTGTGATTATTTAAGTATTTAAACGATGAATGGCTGATGTGTGGTTATTCTCTTGTCTTGGTTCAATATGGGAATGTTCATTTTTTAATACAACATGCAAGGCATATCAGCAAAAAAAGACGTGATCAGCATTATATCAGGTATATTAACGCTATTAGAAAATATTGGTTATTGAAAAATATTCAAATCAGTTAAATTATTTTTATTATATAATAAAAGAATATTTCAAAATACAGGATAAATTTATTTTAAACAATGTGTATAATTTCTGTTTTATTAAATTTTAGCAACAATATGGCATCCATTAACTCCCATTTGCATTTTTAAAGCCAATCACTGCTTATCTATTTAAAAGAGCGGCGTTTAAATTTGAATAAGTCAACTAATGAACATCAATTCGAATTGGTCGTTTCGTCTGCTTATTACTTATTAAATTTTAATTTTATTTAAGTAAATATTATTTATCACAAGATCTGGTCAAATTGGGCAAGTAACTGCAACACATGATAATACACTTATCTATTAGGTAATAGCAATTAAATACTTCATTCTAATTTTAACCCAAATTAAATTCCAGCAAGTAGAAGAGCAAGTTATAAATTAAAGCGTTTTAACATTAATTTTTTTTTCTGAAATTTAAATTTTTCCATCTTTATTTTTTTGTTGCCAAAATTTTTAATCTAGTTATACAAGCTTCAGTTGTCCTCTGTCAATGAACTGAGTTATTTCCATAAGAATCCAAATATGACACAGACCATAAAGCATTGAGCATTACCTTTTCTTGGTACGGATCTAACCACAAACAGCTCACGGCACGCGGATGTCCTAAAGTTGTTGCATTCTTTTAAGTATATAAACATTATTCTTGTGGTAAGATGACTGCAATACTGGCATTTATTCAATATTTTGTTTTTTCTTAAATGCCTTCATGTTTTCGAAATGTTTATTCATTTTCTTAAAACTTCACAAATTGTATTAGTTTTTCGCTTTTGTTGTATTTCCTAGGTGGTTAGTACAAAAGTGACCAATAACTAAAATGAATTATAATTACACAATGTACGTATATTTCAGAGCCAATATTTGTTCCAACAAGTATTTTGATACAGTCGGCTTAGGCCGACACTGAGATACACATCACTTTCAATTGTTAAGAACAAAGAAGTCACAGAATGATATGGTTAAGCTCGAAATCTATTGAAAAATATTTCTAACTTAATTTTTAGTTGATACAGGTATGTGCAAAAACGCAATGCCTATATTTATGTCCACTGAATTACGGTCACATAGGTGTAATGGAGGTACCTCCGATGTTCATCCAATCGGTCGTATTTTCAATACATTGGTTATATATTTGAGTTCACTGTCATGTATTTAAAGTTCGTGGCTTATATTACTAAAAATCCGCTTTTGCCACCTCATACGAGTAATGGGGATATCACTCTCATCCAATCTTCCCAATTTTCGATACACAGATTA
Source organism: Cirrula hians (assembly GCA_001015075.1). Classification (NCBI taxonomy): domain Eukaryota; kingdom Metazoa; phylum Arthropoda; class Insecta; order Diptera; family Ephydridae; genus Cirrula; species Cirrula hians. Next base: position 8,976 of record JXOS01042636.1, read on the forward strand.
ATCTCAATCAAGAAATGTCATCGAATTTAACTGATTATTGTGCCAAAAATCTAATAAAACCCTATTTCGGGACTACATAGATGTACAGGACCTGCCTCTAATTTGCTTCCAAAAATAACCATTTAAAAAAAAATGTTAGAGGCGATGATAACCCATCGAATTACGAAAAATATCAATTCTTAAGCGTGCAGTCGTAGCTTCCAATTTTGAGTAAAGTGGTATGCTGATTCAAACATTTTTCCAAACAAAGTCTGTACCAAATTTGATAGATCTAGCTCAAAACCTTCTTTCTAGTTTTTGTTTATGGATGGACAGACGGATGGACATGGCTAGCTCAATTCCTGTGTTGATGCTGATCATTCAGGATATATCTTTTCATAGATCCCCAATCACGCATTTTGAGTATTAAAAACGTATGGCCAATATTAATATTCACTTGGCGAATTTCATTGGCGACATATGTAAAAATGTTTCATGATGCATAAATGCCTCTACTGTTATAGTTACTTCAAAACACACATCAATTTATCTGGTGATCAACTGATAATCAAGTCATTGCTTGGGACCTAGCAACATTTGCGACGATTTGATCAGAATCACTACAGGAATTGATTTAGCCATGTCCTTCCGTATATCCGTCAGCCTGTACGTCCATCTGTCCGTCCGTACAAAGAAACTAGTAAAAGGAACTTGAACCAGATTTACGAAATTTGGTACACATATTCTATGAAAAAATATTTGATCCAAGTTTTAATTATGTTAGTATCCGACCAATACTTCGGGTGCCTCCAATACACTTATTTACTAAAAATTGTGACGTAGGACTTCTCCAGCCGTAAGAGTTTGTTTTTGCAATTTCATAGTTGGGTAGGCAACCATGACATCTAAGTGTGTTCCAAAAATGGAATGGCATGGTTGATTTTAAATCAAAAAAGGCACCTCCAAAAAACCTATAGGTCCCATTAAAGGCTTTAATGGAGATTTACCAGCAATTATTGCAAAATTGCAGAAATGAAGAAGATCAATGTAATATTCGTCGTTACAATCTTAAGTTAATAACGGAAAAATGCTTCCGAGCTAAATTTCAAGACCATGCGAAGAAACATCTGGCTTTTGTGGTAATTGCCGTGGAAGCGGGAGTAAACGTTCTTTGTTAGGTACCCGAAGCTATGAATTAATTTTGCTAAAATTTTACAATATTAACTCAATAACCACATAATGCTTCCATACCAAATTTCAGAAGCATGCAATGAAATATGCGGCTTTTATGGTAGTTTCCCTGAAATCGGAGATAATCGTCCCATGGAAGGTACCCGAAATTATGGATCGATTTGGCCCGTCCACGAAATTGTTCTTACTTTCAACGAAGTCCATATTTCACGGAAATAAGCTTGAAAGCCAAGGATTCCATTACATTCTACTGGAATTTGGTATAGAAGCATTTTTAATTTAACGCCATAACATTTTACAATTTGAGCAAAATCGGGCAATAACTTTGGGTACCTCCCATAGAAAATTTTGTCCGGAAATAACGGAAATTGCTATAATATTGTTAAATTTAAACAAAATCAGTCAATAACTTCGTGTGCCTCCGCTTAAATGTTTCCTTCCGTTCTCACAGAACAACTTATACGTTTTAACTTCAAAGTTTTTGGATACTTCGCATAGGCGTTTTAGTTAAATACGTAAATACCAGTTTTTTTCATGGGAAGCTACTAAAAGCTTGTATTCTTATAAAATTCTGATTATTTTATAAATCAAAGAACTGTTGGGTTTTATGTACACGGTTTTGAACGACTTTTACACCGATGTTGATTCGTTTTGATTCTACGCATATCTCTTTAAAAAAGACATAGCATGATTTCTTTGCAAAACCTACTTTTCAGAAACCCTCAGTCAATTATATACTGGGTATAGCAAGATGCTCATATGCAAGTTAATTTAAATTATCGCGATTACATAATAGCTATTCAGTACTTCTGCGTGGTTTAACTCCTTTTGACAAATCTTCTCCATGCAGAACATAAACAAGAACAGAATTTGTAAACAGACAGAAATTATACATCGATGTATGGACATAGGCTATTTACAGGAGATCTTGATCGTATATTTATTATGAGCTATACTTTTGTACTAAACTTCAAATAAAAATAAAAAAATAAAGCACCAATTCTATTTAACTATAATTAACTTTTGATTCGCATTTCAAAATTGCGGGGTAAAACGATTATTGAAATTATCACATTGTTTGTTCTCCAAATGAATGTGTCATCGATGCAGTAGTAACATTAACCAAGCATAACCAACATTTAAATTGGAAACATCTTTTCAACATCAATGAAAATGGAGTGCACGTTCACAAACACCAAATGTAAGCCGAATAATTTGGGATACGTGTGATGATCACAATGCTAAAGACAATTAATTTTATATTATTGCAAGGAGCTTTACTCACCACGCTTGTTTCTGGATATATCACTATTTTCAATCTGCACCGCTGGAGATTGTGTTACATTATTCCCATAATTGACATTGGCAATTGACAATACCCACAACAGAAAGGCTAAGCGGCTCATCATGTAAAACACATCAAGTCAATCAGAGTGTTGTTTATGGATCTGTTATTGCGAAATTTTTTTCGAGCAAATAAAATAAACAAATACACAACACAAGTAAGCGACAAATTATTGATCACCGCACAATTTGAACGACAACAACATAAGTAAATTGTTGAGCACGCGAGATACTGGCAACAAGTGCACACCAATAACTCGCATACAATTACACAAGTATTTTCACATAAATGTACAAAACAAATGCAGTTTTTATTTTGGTTTGGCGTTTTAATTGCTTTAAGGCACAATGAAAAAAGAAAATAACACACAAGACGCGCCCTGTTTCGCCAATCCAAAAACTAGTGCCTACGGTGAAAGCAACAGTATCAGTTGATCACCTGCTACAGCCAGCAACGCGCACAGTGCAAAGAACTCGACGCTCTAAACACTACCGGTTATTGTTACAAATATTAGACGTACTAATCAAATGACAAAAACAAATATGAATCGGAGCACAAGAGGCAGGAAAAGGTCATGTATGCCGGATTGCTCTCATTCAATGTTTAGACGATGCGGCACTTTCCCAACACGAACACGGCCAGCTGTGCGCATTTGCATACCAGACTTTCTAACGAATTCTTACGGTCGTATACAATATCGATCAGAATGCCAATGCACTGCCATTCACTTTTAGTTTTATTATTATTATGTTATTTAATTTTTTTTTTTATTTGCCGCCCTTGCGCGGCGTTCTTCCAATGCTCTTTACCGAATTTATTATGCTGCACGCGGTAACCCCATGCAGCGTAAAAGTTACAGTATTTGTTTTTCTTGCACCAGCATAAAAAATTCGAGCGCTTGCAATTGGCCGAACAGTGTTATGCTTTACTTGTTTTTATTTTGATTCAAGCACTAGCGCTGTCTTGAAGCTGCTATGTTCAACGGGGCCGTTAAACTACTTTCTTTTTTTTTTTTTTTTTTTTTTTTTTTTTTTTTTTGTCGCGTTGTATTGTTTTAATGGGGCTTTATGTTTGGTCAACAAAATGTTCGTCTCTCAAAATTCGCTTTTGACTTTCAAAGCTTCAGGTTTAGACGCTGCTTTGCATTCGTTCACTGTACGTTGTGCAGCATGCAATTCATTTTGAGGCTGGCAGCTCGCAAAGCTACGAAGCGCCAGCTGTTTATACGGCAGCGACTAGCAAAATAACTTTGTTATGTTTTGCAACCCGCGTTCAACGGTGCGAAGCAGCTCTCTTTAAAGCCGATTTGTATCTTACACACTAAAGCGATTGTTTGTTACTAAAAAATATTTAAAGTTTCATTCCTCTCCTAAGCTCTATGAAGTAGCGCTTCGGCAGACACACAGCGACTTGCCAGTCGCAGCTAACGTGAGTGCAGCGCTGCCTCGTCCACAGCATAGCCTCTATGAGTTTTAATTTCCAAATTGGCTGGTGTTGAGTGTTTCTTTGTATATGTGGGGCTTATTTTTTAAGCTTTTTCAATATTTTGATTTATTAAATTAAAATTTCTGTTTGATAGAACCAGCAATAATGCCGCTGCTGTTATGCAAGATGATCGTTTTTCGCATTTAAGAATTTACTTTGCATAATTTTCAGGTTGTTTCGGGCGAACAGGCACAAGTAAATGCAAATATGGATGCAAAGCACAATGTATACGCACATAGCTTGTATTTAAGTTTTTGCAATTCTTGTGATTCAAGCGATTTCCGAGTACCAAAAGCCAGTTCATTGTATCCATCATCGAACACAGACTCAAAATTGCAACTTCAAATATGGTGATATAGTCGGTTAGCACCCATCCATCCATGCATCCATCCATCCATCCATCCATCCATCTATCTATCTATCCATCCATCCATCCATCCATCCATCGAATTGAAGGTACCTCCAGTACATCTATGTGGTCCGAAAAAAAAAGGTTTTATGCAACATTTGCCAGAAACATCAATGAAACTCAACAGAATTTTTTTATTTAGTGATAACAATTATTATCGATGCGTGAACCAAAAACGGACATGTTTGGATAAAAATCAGAGATATCTCCAACTTCATTACTGTGACTTCTCTGGACTTAACAATTTGGGGCGACGTGTATCTCAATGTCGGTTTTTATGTTTTCCTCTTTTTCAGTAAATTGCGGAATCCACTTATCACTTTAACTTAATCAATTTTGAACTAAGATCCATACTTATGCGGATATAATTTGCATAATTCAAAGCAATACAATTTAAATCGAAATTTTACAAAATTAAGTATTTTATGATTCGGCGCTTAGGAAACAATTCTATTCTATGATTTCACTTGAATTTAAGAATATTATTGAAATGTCAAAATAATTCCTAAATACCAAATACCCGATGAATATAATTCTGTGAAACACCTAGTAGACTTACCCATATTTATAGATCATTTTTTCTTTAACTCAGGGTTAAAACATCTATGGGAGGTATCCAAATTTATTGGCGGATGTTTCGAAATCATTTTACCCTCGATTCGACTGAACTGAGATCAATCAATTTTATCATCGGAAGTAACTGAAATTTTGTATTTTTGCAATATTTTGAATCTTTCATAAAATTCTCGAGTGTGAGAGGAATCGTTCAATAATATCGGATACGTCTTCTATTTCACTGAAATTAGTATGAAAGTCAGAAGAATCATACCAAGTTCCAAATCTTCTTGAATTTGAGTAAAACAGTTTTATTAATTTGAAGTACCCAAAAAATTTTATTGAAAGTTGGTATTGCTGCAATATCTTGATATTTTCATCAAATTCAAGAGGTTGCGCGTATTCGGGCAATTACTTCTAGTACCGATCTTAAGAGTTTTACCTCGGATTACACATAAATGAATACGATGGCAAGTGCATTCATCGGAAATTGCGGAAATTGGTATTGCCGCAAATTTCTTGATATTTTTATGAGTTTGAGTAGAAACGTCCGTTAATTTAGTAGATATTTTACCCCCAATACCGTAATCCCCGAAGAAATCTGTTAATTGCAGCATATTTTCCTATGTATGCATGAAATATTTTTTTTATAATACAAATTCAAAAATGGGTTAATATGGTCCACAATTTTTATGAAATGAATGACTGGTGGGTATTATATAGTCAGTTTTAAACGGCTTTTACATCGACCTTGTAATTTTATAATGTTCTTTTTTTGATTTTAATAAATTATAAGTATGACTGTAATGGGAGTTTCTTGTGGTCGGACTTCGGTGTCTGACTCGTTTCAGTTTACATCAAATCGGTTGAGAGGTGATGCCATATCTTTTGTAGTTGGCATTGCAGCGTACTTATGCCGCCAAGATTGAAAAACTTTAGTATCTTCTATTTGCTTTTTTCCTTTCATCTTGTCACATGATGATGGCTCACTTATCTCTTTAAACTTAAGATAAAGAAAAAAAGGTGCAATAAACAAGTTTATATATCTCATTAATATTCAAGTAATCATTCATACCTTTCAATAGTGTGTATACTCGCCAATAGCATTTCTTACGCCTGCTACAGGGTGACGAATTTTCTCGGACTATAGAAAGACCTTTTAAGAACTATGAATGAGCATTTAAATTGAAAAATAATAAAGTTCGAAAAAAGAGATGAAAAATTAAAAAAAAATAAAAAACGAAAGAAAGATAGTACGAGGCCCTAGCGAAACACTTAAAAGTGTAGTCATGCACATTTTATATTTAATTTAAAATTTGACTTACTGTCATTGACTGAAAGACGTCAAATGCAAGAACGAGGTAAATTTTCTATTAATTTCATATTATGTTCACCTGGTAGTCGAAGTCGATTATGTTTGTATAAAGCAAACGAAAGTTCGCAAAATCCATTTTTAAAATTATTTTAATGATGTGAATAACATGAAACTGAGAATATCATACGTTCACATACATATTCATATGTGCAATTTGCATAATCGCTGAGAACGAAAGTGCTATACCAAACCCCTTTTACGATTAATCGGAATTAAATCTTACATTCAAAATAGTAATTGGATTATTTTGAAAACATGTTCAAAAACATGTATGTATAGTATTAGAGCTAAGCAAATATCTGAAAAGTGTAATTCAACACATTTTAAATTAATTTTCGATTTTTGAAGACTGTAAGTACATCAAATACACAAAATCAGCACCTTAGAAACTTTCTATAAACTTGAATTTCTATTCGCCTGGTATGCTGAATCAAATGTTTATATGTGTAGCATTAGGAGACCCAAAATCTTTTTTAAGGTCCGACTAACCAGCCCCAAACATTTTATTAAAAACATTCAGTTCTACAATTTTGGAAAAATGTAAAATATCAACTTCCTATCAGGAGCAACCAAAGAACAAAAAAATGGAGCCAAAAACGTTTTATATTGAATTCGATCAAAAACATTAAAAGCAATCACAAAATTATAGCTCCTGAGTAGGTTGTTATTAAATTGAGGTTAATTTTGCTCGGCATTCATTTTAAAATGTGTTTGTATGTAGAATACGATATTACCTAAATCTATTTTAACGTCAATACGTGTATGAGCATTCAGTAAAGCAAGTATAAGTTCTAAAGTTTTCGAAAAAAAAAGAAATATGAACATGTTTGTATGAGGCGCAGGCAGAGATCAGAGAAGTGTAGTCAAAATTTAATATCTATTTGAACGTACTCAACTCAAATACATTAAATGGCAGCACCCTAGAAAATTTCATTTACCATTCTGCTCTTTTCGCCTGTTATGCGGGATCTACTTTTTTTATGAGATGTGTTACTTGAGGTATTCATGTTTGAATGTTTTTATATAAAGTAGAAGCAGAGGGCACTTAAACTGAACAAAATCATTAGTTCTTAAATAAACAAAAAAATAAAAAAAAAACCTACAAAAAGTATCATGTCATCATCATATGTTCGTATCAGACGCAAGCAGATAAATTAAATTTCAAATCTTTATGGATGTAATTAAGTTAAAAAAATAAAATAGCAATACCTTGGAAACTTCCTATTTGCTTGATTCTCTGCTCGCCTGTTTATTAGCGTAGAATGTGTCTTTATGAAGAAGATTTTACAAGCCTAGCTTTACGACAATAAACAACCACTTTAATAGAAAAAATCAAATGTTTAAAAAATCAATTCTACAATTTTGGAAAACATTAATAAAAGAATTATTATATCAGGCGGAATGCATGACTTAAGTAAAAGACATTAAAATTGAAAAAAACTTCGTTTTCATTATACACCACCTCAAGTTAATGGTAATTAACAAAGATGCTACTATTTTATGAGAAAATTGCCGACGTTTTGATCCGCAATTTATTTGAATTTAATTTGTCGTTGATTACAGTTCTCTGCTTGCGCTTCATTCGCACTTTCTAATAATTCATTTTTTCCTTAAAGTGTAGAATTTATTTTTTATGCAAATTGTTTTTTTTTTTTTTTAATATTCATTCAAGAAAATAAAAAGATTCCAGGATTATTTTATGTTTTTCACTTATTGACATTCATAACAATCCGAAATTTTATATAAAAAATGTTTATGACTAAACTTTCCTGCTCTGTGTTTGCGTCTGAGTCTTTTATATCAATTTGTTGAATTGATATATTAAACTTATGATTTAATTCACCTTGAGTTTGTATGGTCGGTCGTATAAAAGGATATTCTGGTGACCTTTGTATGTATGTATTTGTATAAGGCTGAACAGCTTGTAAAAAGAATATACAAACTACTCTGAAGATGTATGTCTCGAAATTAAATCCCGTTATATGCTCTGGGCTCTTCTGCCGAATACCATAATATTAACTATCTATCTATTTGGAGATGGTGTGTACAGAAGTATGAAATGCTCTCCGACATTTGTGACCATATATGAACGTTTGTTTACGACGCGGGGAAATTATAGCGTGTAGGGAGAATTTTGAAATAAATAAATAAGAAACCCGAGCCACAAGACGGGTGATAGAAGAACTATCGAATTCTTCTGAATTTAGTTGATGATAACTATGTGAAATAAATTAACACATCTTTTCTTTTAAACTATGTTATATTTTAAATCGTTATCAGGATTCCAGTTCTCTCAGCTTTCTTTATATTAATGCAGACAGTCCTGGCAGCTGTAACGACTCTTTTTAAAATAGCTCAAATTTAAACAACAATACGATTAGTGCAGAGTTGTCGAAGAAATGAATATTGCGATTTCTACGTTCAGGTTTTCCCACAACCTGATGAAGCCGAACAGGTTATATATCAGTAATACGAAACAGCTGAAGAAATTTAAATATACTCTGACCTGGTATGCAATTAAAATGAAATAAACAACGATAAAAGTTGCAGTTGGCATAGTCGGGCTATGCACGGGGTACACGTCGTTTCCAAATTATTATGTAAAAAGCCGCAATTTGAATAAAACACTAGTCTTTTTACAATATCAACTCAGCAGCCCTAAGGCCCTAATTGTGAATTGTGATGAGATGTACTGGAGGTACCCAGAATAATGGTTGGATGGTATCCACATTCGATCTTTCATCTATCATTTTTCATAGATTATGTGTGCCGAATTTGACAATTCTAGACCAACGCGTTCGCTCTCGAATTTGATGATGGACGGACGGACAGAGGGAATCAGTTTTCCAAATTCATTGGCGGCGTGTATAAAAATATTGAGTTAATGATTTTCAATATCGGCGAATTGGAAAGGGCATCGACAAGAACTTGAATTTTACCAACCAAGTTTTTTAGGCATCTTGACACTTCCTATTGCAAAAAAAATATTTTGTTCCTTATATCCATATTCATAATCAACAAATCTAGGAATATCTCATCCCAGGGTAACTGCATGATGATATAAGTTTGCATCAAATCATGAAATCATACATTTGATTTATACATATATGATATCATGATTGTAAATTTTCAATATATTTTAAAATGGCAGCTGTACGGTACCAATTAGCATCTTGCATATAGCACTTATTTTATAATTTTAGCCGCTTCCTGAAGAGCAGCATGTATTGTGCCACTGAGTTTATGTATCAGTTTTAGTAGATGATCGTAGCTGAAATGGGTAGGTGGTCGGATAGGTGAAACCATTGGTGATTCTATTCTCTTCATTATTAAGAGATTCGAGACCTAGGATTCTGTGGATTTCCTGGAAATGGCGCCAGAATAACTGGTGATTTCCATCACTAGGCTCTATTTGGTAATAATCCATTCTTTTAAATAAAAAAAAATAAAAAGTATATATATATATATTCCATACCAATGCTTAATAAAAAAAATAAACATTTTTTAATTGAATTTGTTTGTGAAACTGTGCCCAATTGCTTTTACACGAAACAAATGACCAATTATCTCAACTCCACTGCTATTTCTTGGTGGACTTGACAATTTTTTCTGAGTCCACGCAAATCGCTTAACTTACCTTATATTTATAAAAAAAAAGCTGCGCTGCCTTCGAACACATTTTTGCCTTCTTTGCTGCATTTTATTTGTAAGATACGGAATTCATAAATTTTGTATGGAATTTCAAACAATTCACTTCAACAAAAAACTCAATCGCGTACAACATTAACTTCAGTCGCATTTTGTCAAGCGCGTTATTCGCAACAAATCAACAAATTATTGTTCTCCATTACCAACAAAAACAATTTCAAATCTACCCATCACATTGTTATTTTAAAATAACGACATATCCCCAAAATAAACGTACAACTTGATGCTAAGATTGTGGTACCGACAACGCAGTTAAGCAATTTTAATAATTTTAAGCAACTTCGTTAATATATTGCATATTATCTATCTATTTAGTAGTGTATACGTAAAGGCGAATTTATACATACTCTCACTAAATTCAAACTATCATCATGAATAGGGTTTACAGGAAAGAAGCTTTACATGATAGAAATCGACAAAATGACCCCCATTCGCATCTATTGGCAGCAACAATATAAAAATTACTCCACCAACTGCATCACCACGCCAATTCATGAGTTACGGACATGTTATTTGCCCTGAAGAAATACCTCCACAAATTGATCAACCAACCAGGTGCTACCACCAATAATTAAATCAATCATAGATTAAAGACGCAGTTAAAAAACAAGCCCATCAGAAAGCAAACCAACACAAGAAATGGTAACATCATCTTCAGCTCACCAAAAAAATTAGGTGCAATAGAAGCAGAGTAAGAGTAAATATTAAAGGAACACTGAAAACATACAGATTTACAATAAATAATGTAAGTAACTAAAATTATGAATAACAGTCACCAACGTATTAAATGGAACATAAGAGGCTATATTTACCATAACTCTAACTTACAATTGGTAATCAAAGATTATGCTCTACAAATCTTAAAATTCCAAGAGACCCACTTACACAATTATTCATTAAATAGCATAGATACATATACTCACAAAACTCACGACAAAATTTTGGTGGTGTAGCCCTCCTTATACATAATCAACTCGAACACACACAGGTTGTCATAAACACCGACTTTGATTCTATCGCTATTCTTATCTAATGCAAAATCAAATTTTTAATTATTTCAACCTAGATTCCCCGATCAAAGCCATCATTTTCAATTACTAACCCTCAAAATTATATTAATAATATTTCTCACCACCCGTGCATCATTGTAGGTTATTTCAATAGTCACTTTGGGGGTCACCATATAATAACTCCAGAGGCAATTCCATTTCTAAATTCTAAGCCCTCTCCAATCTAGTCCTATTCAACTCTGGTAACCCCACAGACCACACGTGATAATATTAACGAGTGAGTCATAATATTAACCAAGAGGCCGCAAACATAAACCAAATTATAATTCAAACGTCAATACCTCAAAATCCAGAAGACTTTACAAGAATAGTGGTGATAAAAAAATTGAAAAATTTATGCAAAGCAAAAAACAAATCTTGGCTTAACAAAAAATAGTAACATAAATAAAGAAAACGTAATATCCTTCAGGAAAGCAACAGCTTTATTGAAATTAGGGTTAAAAAAAAAAAAATACCATCGCCACTATTTAACACAAGATTCCGTGGACTCAGTACTTCACCTGATATAATCTCCAACAACACTTCAAAGCAAACCATACGATAACAGCTTTCATTTGCTAAGAAATTTAGCAACCTTTGTTCCCAGCTGTCCTCAAAATCTAATTTTGATACGGATTTCCCAAAACACAAATATAAATATCAGTGCAATAGTTCTTTGACATCCTCTCCTAGCCAAAAAACACAAGCTTTAGAATGTGACATCACTATTCTCTTCAAATTGAAATTACAAAACTAAAATGCACCACACCAGGACTATTTTAATATCATATCCTCTTATAAAAATTTTTGAAACACGGATTCTGCATTACTTTAACACTATTTTCGAGAACTTCATCACATACATATATAGAATAAGTACATTCAGTCCGATTCTCAAACCAAACACCGGTAAGTCCAACATTGCATCATATCGACAAATATCGCTCAATCTTCGTTAATATTGGGCAAAATAATTTCCATTAGACTTTTTTGGTTCAATAGTAATAATAAACTTATTTATAGTCAATAAATTGCGTAGAGAAAAAGTGTATTAGTTTAAAATGCCGTAATATTCACTGATCATCTGATTTTTGTCTCGTAAAACTCGAACAAACACATCTCTCCCATAAGCTTGAACTTTTGTAAAGCGTTAAACCGAATCGCAATACACAACCAATGACTTCAATGGAAAATTGGAATTAAAATCATTTCATATATAATGAATTTCATGACATCTTGAAAGATAAGTTTTAAAAAAGGTAATCCTATCCCAAGAACCGATCAAATGGCATTCCCCAAGTTTCTACAATATCCGTAGTTTTGTTCTGGATAGCTTTCCATAAACTATGCCAAACATCCAAAAGCTCGATAAAAGTAAAAATATTAACCTGAACACCGTCAATATATATAACAGTACAGAAAACTGGTGCCGCTACCACGGTGCCACTGTTCAATATCACTTAAAGAACTCAACATTCCCACATCACCCAACAACGTTTACAAATACACATACACTCAAATGCTTAGCGTCCACTAAATTTAATTGTCATACAAAAACATAATTAAAATTATTTTTCTGCCAATATTTGATCATGGTTTTATTGCTTAGCACAAAATTCGCTACTAAAAAAAGGAAGTAGTATGCTTAATTCAGCAATTGTGCTAACATTCGGAGCATCCCGTTCAACTCCCATTTTTAAAGGTTATTTGAATGTAACATCTGTGTGTTGGAAGTAAAAAGATAGTTTTCAATTTCCATGCTAAACAACGAACAATATTTATAAAAGATCACTTAATAGGAAAAGTATCAAACACAGACCCCAAAGATCCCTAACAAATAGGTTATTAAATTCTACTAACAAAAAAAAAAACTTACCCAAAACACAAATTTTTATACGCACAAATGGCTTTAAAAAAAAGAGCAAATTTGTTTATGTATTAGTTAGTCGAACAATATTAACTAATTGTTCACCTTCGTCCTTACATCTCTATCTTTACGACAAAATAATAGCTATATATGAAGCCATTAAAATAACAGAAAACAGTGATAACAAGTTTGTCATATGCTCCGACTCTTTATCTGCTATAAAATCAATTTCCAATCTTTGCTCCACATATCCCTATACAGCTTACATTAGAGATGTGTAAACTTCCAAGCCATCTAAAATAACTATTCTATGAATACCTGAATTAATACATATATATTCATAGTAATGACTTCGCCGGTAAGGCAGCACCACTCATTTTGTCAAAACCCTGCAATCCTAAGGATATAAATAACTTTAAAAATAAAAAACCTTTAAACGGAAGAACGCATTTGGTAAAAGTGTTCTCAACACTAAAACGATATATACACATCAAAATCGATTATAACCCTACCAACAACCCTGTCTAATATATCCTTAGGATAATATATGCTCAGAATACACAAAAATTACACACTGACGTGTATTCGAAAAGATCTCATCGAACAAGCAAATTCTGTGCTACTAACGATTAACTCCTACAATCCTTCACTTAATTGACGACTGCCCTAACTTTACTAACGCAAGGAGATTTAAGTTTTGAAACCACAATCCAAGAAAATAATTAACTCATTTATATATAAATAATACAATGAAAATTATCGATTTTTGAACGAACTCCCTTGTACAATCATATTAAGCTACAATAACTAAGCTATTTACAAATTTACTATTCAGAAGATCTATTTTCTTTATTAATCGCTCAACTGTAACTATCAATTTATATACCAATATGATCAGCATCACCACATAATTTGATCTAGCCATGTCCGTCTCTCCGTCCGTCAGTCCGTTCACAAAAACTAGAAACAAGGACTTGAGATCAAACTTTGAATTTGTATAAGATCCGACCAATATTTCCAGTAACTCCAGTACACCTTTTTATTCAAAATTGGGACCTTAGGCCACTGTAGCCATCAGAGCTTGTATTTTTCAATGCAATTTCGGAATAAGAATTAGAGGCACATCCAGTTCTCCTATAATGTTCCAATAAAAGCTTTAATGCACAATTATTCACGGTTATCGTTTAAATTTTATAAAATTTCTGAATTGGGAGAACATAATTTTGATTAATGTGTGCACCAAAAATAAACAAGATTCGATGCAAATTAACGGTACCTCCAGAACACCTCCATATTCCGAAAAGAAGGTTTTAGGCAAATTTGGCCAGAAAATTTTATCACGGTCAATGAATAAAAAAAATAATTATGATCGATGTATTTACCAAAAATGAGTAAAAATTATGCAACGTGTATCCGACTGTAGCCCTAAGACAACAGTAACTTTCTTACTTGTTTTAATGTATCTTTTACTAGCTGAAGCCCCTTAACGCCATGGCTAATCCCATACATTACTTATAATTTTATTTTACGCTTATGTAATTAAATAAATACAATGTAAACAATGCAAAAAAAGTTGTATTAAATGCAAGCAAACGAGCTAGATTGCCACATGATAAGATTTCTTTCTATGTAATTTTGCGAAAAGTATAAAATATAACATATAAGTTATATTAATTAATTTTTATATTTTATATTATTCATATCAATATAATTGTTTGGTTTAAAACGCATGTTATATGTAAATATATTACTGTAACATATATGAAAATAACAGTTTATTATATGTTCCATACAAAAGCTTTTTTAAAAAAGCTTCAAAATACAAAATAAAGCGCTTAAACGCATTATGGTGATTGTGTTAACTAGCGTTATGTTATACGCTTTACTTCAGGGAATGCTTATGTTTTTATAGCAGAGACGCGCACCACAAGTTCAAACAGTGTGATCTATAAAAAAATTATGCAGCACATGTTTTACAAGAAGTGTGAAGGCTGGAATTTTCATGGTGGAGAATGAATCGTCATTGGCCTTTGATTTTTCCATTTCTCACAAAACTGACAACCCTACGTTGCTCGAGCGGAAAAGTGCCCAAATGTTCCATTCGAATCATGGAGTATTCGCAATACTGCATGCTCAAATAACTTTTTCTTGGAATTAACTCGTCTTGGAATACCTACCCGCTCAATTGCTGTTTTGTTTTCTGCTCATAATTTCTCAAATGTCACGATTTTATACTTGTGTTTTGCACCATGGTTGAAGTTTTAAATCAATTTTTTACATCAATTGCCTCGTACCTTTTTATACAGGATTGATAAATTATGGGGAACCACGGAGTGAAAATATGTTTGCATGTGAATGTTGAGTGAAAATCAAAAGTATTGAAGTGGGGCCAATGTGATGCCTCTATATTACGGCACAACAATCGAATTTGGACCTTCATGGAATTCGTCGGCGACCGCACTACGACGATTGAATATATTATACGAGCGATATACTGTGATATTCGATAGCGCTTTATCGCCTTACACAGAATCGAGTTCACCAGCACATTCTTGTTGAGATAATCCAACGAAAACCTTCTCTTGAAATTTTTGTCCAATATAGATTTTCTTAACATACTGTAAACAAAAGAAATACCACTTATACATCACAACTTTGAGAGTACGTTTATGCAAAAATACTGCCAGCTATTGCATCGAAATTCAACATAACAATAACGATTTTCACCAAAAACGCCAGAAGCTATAGAGAAAAGGCAATAATAGATCTGTTTCACTGCAAGACACAACACACAGGCGTTCTACCGCAAAAAAAAAAAAAATTGGGGTAGAAAGCGCCCAAAAACTTCCTTGTTTGTTCTCAGAAGTAGAAAAAACATAAAAAAAAAAGAGTTTGCCTGGAAAATCGTATCGAAAATGTAGTTATTTCATTATTTCAATTATAATTACCATTTTGATGAATTTCATTCGGTTCCAGAAATAAGTTATTTAGAAAAGATGCAAAAAAACATATAAATTCCTTGGAAATAAATGTTTGTTTCAAATTTCTGTTTATAAGAAACAAAATCAACTTATGATGTGGTTATATTTGCAAGTAATGCTGTTCCACCAGAAATAAGTATTAGCAGGAATAGTCTGGCATTTTTCGTCATAACATTGTCAAGAGAATTTACACCATGAGGCATATAATTTTTTTTAATTAAAAAACAAAAAAAAAAAAAAAAA
>JXOS01042937.1:5635-16600 GCA_001015075.1 Cirrula hians
AAAATAAAAAACAAGCAAGTAAAAATTATAAACATTTTCTCCAGTTTTCGCCAAAAATGATCCAGATTGATTTATTTCGAGATATAGTTATGATTGAAATTTAGCAATTTCAAATAGTGTTCATTGTACGCTCAGATACTCGTAAACGGATAGTTGGCTATTGCAAATAGAAATATTTATATATTTTAAAATAAATATCTAACTTTTAGAACGGTAAATGCACCTTTAATGGTTTAACAAGTTTTAAAGTTTTAGTAAACAAACATGTATCCGTATTGTAATGTTGATGAAATTCTAATTATTGTACCACAACTACTGTTAAACTTCTTTTATTATGAATTATTATGTATAAGTAAATATGAATTGTGATATAACGTGTTCAATTTAGCCATATTGATTTTGTGCATAAAAGGAAATCCTTTCTTGAATATCTACAAAAATTAAAAATTAATTTCGCATCCCCATAAATATTTTCGATGTTTTTTTTTATTTATTATTTTTTTTAATTCTTTTATTCTTAAATTTTCAACATTATACTGAGTAGAATGTACAAAGTACAATGAAAACCCCTTCATTAGATGTACAGTTAAATGTGTCAATGTTTAATACAAATAGAAAAATGCCAATTCCCAGTGGCTCTACACAATACTTTTAATAAATGAGATGAACAAATATTAAAAATTCTCATGATTGAATGTCATAAGCCGCATGAGGTAAAGACAATAGTCACGTGTTTGAAGTGTGGTTTTGTGGACATTCCGTTATACACACTATTTTTTAATCCTAAATAAAGAGTGCGTTATTGGCATTTGGCAGAAAGCAGGTGGAAATTCTATGCAGTTGCTAAATTATAATATTTTTACTTTTGTCTCCGATTGTAATCATTATTAGTCATTTAGTTCTATACATTCTTGTTATTGTTCAAATATGCCCTTTTTGATTGAAACAAAATTTGAAATGCATGGAATTTTCATACCAAAACTAGTAAGAAGTTCATTGTCGGTTTTCGCTGTTTGATAAACGTCGATTCGAAAGACTATACATTCTTAAAAAACAGAAACTCTACAAAATAATGTTTTTGACACTAGAAAAAATAACCTTTTTTTATACCGCAAAGATATATTGGCAGGACCATCCTCTATCCGAATCCATATTGCTTAGGATATCGGTATATATTTTCTAAGGGACCCGAGCACTGGTTCTGGGTGTTACTAATGTATGACCCGAAAAAATATACAAATGTCAATTACTTGTTTGCATTTACTTATGATAATCTTAAAAAAAAAACTTATAGCAAAAAGTTTCTTTGATCCATGGGCATGCAAATTATACATTGCATTTTTAATCTCAAACTCTTCAATATGTATTTGATAATCTTCATTTTCTTGATTTTTGAATAAATAGGAAACAACAACACACCTGCCTTAACCTAAATTGCGAGCGTATGAATATATTTAACTGATTTAAGCTACCGATTTAAGGCTGTATAATATTTCAACACTTAGAAACATAAACGAAATGCTCATATACGAATTAAGTTTATTGTCCAAGCCGACTAACATCTTCAACTCTTCATTATTCTACATAATCCGCAGCGATAATAATGAAAAAAAAAAAAAAAAAAAAAAAAACAATATGAAAGGAATAAAATGGAGTAGTATTTAAAGAAAGAAACACGCCCATAATGTTTGAATGTTCGGCAATTATATTATTAAATCGTAACCCATCTGCAATTTCGACTTGATTATTTTAAAAGATACATGGGTTCAGCATCACATGACACGAATTTTCAGGACAATTCAATATACTTGTTTATGTTCGGTATACAATTCAATTTAGTGGAAAAAGTTTCAACTAAAATAATGTATTAGCAAAGATAAAAACTAAATATATGTTTATGTATAAACCTATTTATTAAGATAACCTAAAAAGCCCAATTCAAAATAATGAATAATATTAATATATGTTTAAATTTGTGCATTTATTATTTATTTATACCGGATCTCGAAAGAAGACCTGACTTAAAAATAATAAAAGGTTAATTTACTTTGTCTGTGAATCTGACATTTATACCCTTAAAATTAAGAATAAAAGAAAACTCAATTACATCTCAATCTGTCGAAAATGCAATTAAATTAACATATACGTATTTTTCTGGTTTACTAGCCTTAGAAAATTAGTGACATCGATGGTCCTTATATATACAAAAATATGTGGCACATGCTTTCAATTTACAGTTAAATTTGAAAAGGCAACGAAAAAAATTAAATAGTTACAATGTCAAAAAGGAAAAGTCCCAAGAATAGCACTAAGTAGATGTTGTCTCTTAAAAACAAAATTAAATATAAAACAGAACGCGAGGCAATTGCAGCTGAATAAATGAAATTATTTAAATAATCACAGTAGTAAAGAGTCATGTAAATAAACACAAAATATACATATATTTGGATTGGATATACACAATGGTCATTCATTTAAAACCACACATGAAAACTGCTTAGATGAACATCATTAATCTCACAAAGGGCGTATGTACATGTTACGCACAACTTTTTTTAAATACATTTCCACACTGTCTGCATATATCCAATTTAGTATTGTACGACTGCAGCGAAAATTGCATTTTCACTAGAAAAGGGTTTTCTCATTTCATTTAATACTTTTTTTATTTTCTTTCTATGAGAGTAAAAAAAATAATAATGGAAAATAAACTAATACATGTTATTGTCAATGGAAAAATAACATATTGACACGTGTTAGACTTTCAAATTCTTATCAAGAGTTGGCTACACTACAATAAATAAACACACGAGGTTGAACAAAAATAATTAGAATATATATGGTCAGTAGAAACATTATTCTACATATAAATAAAATAAATGGTCATGGTCTATGTGTTCAATTTCAATAAAATTACGATTTCGTTTTCTAAGGTATGTCAATATTTTTTATGGTAATTCCGAATTGTTTAATTCCTTTGTTTACGATGAATTTTAAAATATAATATGAAAAATAGTTTTGAATTTAAGTGTCCAACGGTTGGCCGTAACATATGAATCCATATTAACCAAGATATTTACGCTTCCTCAGATTATGCTTGCTTTTCGAACTTATTTATTCTTATTTATATGGTAATTTAGTCCTCATCAGTCATAGATGATTGATTGAAATATTCGACTGTCAATGACAATGATATCTCCAGAAATAAATGAGGAACATTCCACAAATTTGGTTGTCGACTCCATAAATTTGGTTGTCCATAGAATTTTTTAAGACAGATCACACTGATCAAGCTGAGAATTTCGTGTACCGTCTAAAAGTCGAAAGATTTCTTCTGTTTAGTAATTAATTCCACGAGTGTTGTTGAAAAAACTTTGAAAATTTTAGTATAAGCATTATTTAGACATACGAAATCCGTTGCAATGAATTGGATTAATATAATATGATAGTATGTGCAATATGATAGACAAACTATAAATTTCATTAGTATTGAAATCATTCTCCATTTTATCAAAGTGTTTAAATTTATGTATTAATAAATTACGTAAATCAACCCCTTAATAGTATTGAATAAAAATGGAGTTCAAACAAGCCAATCCAAACAACTATAATAAAATTCTTATAGCGAAGGCAACTGTAAATGAGGGGAATTAAATTACACAAATACCTACAGTCAAAGCAATAAACCAATAGCATGGGGTGAAAATTTTCAATAGATTCTCAATTCAACGAACTATTTATATATATATATGTATATGTTGTATAAATTACCCTTATCACATTTTTTGTGTTCTAGCTATTTCGAATGTTAAGCGCAAACTTTTTTTTATATACAATATGACATACTAATAAATTTGCGAATTGCGTTGACTTAAAAAGGTTTAGTTGGATGATGTGGTTTTTAGCTATTAAAATATATAATTAAATTCACTTATTAGATAGTTTTTGTCGATATATTTTTCAATATTAACGGTTCCTATATGGATTTGTGTAGATTTGAATATTTTGATATGGACATCATAAGAAATTTATTAAACACATGATTAACATGTAATTATATAACAATCGACTTCAACCAAAAGTGCAATACACGTCTTTTCTGAATATTTTAGGAACTGTTGACTTAATAATTTCAACATATGTTCCTCCATAATATGGTCTTAGTTTTAATGACAATGATTGCTTAATGTCATCTTGTTTATATCATCCTATCGTCAATGATAAGGGAAATATAAAATTTCATTGATTCTTTTCTCTATAAACATGCATTAAAAGGGTACTTCTAACATCTATTCGATTCCGTCTGATGGAAATCCATAATTTTTTTATCGTTTACCGATATGGAAATTGTATATGTCAATTAAATTAAATATAGGTACTTGATCGGATGATCCTAAATTCGGTATAGAAAAATTTTAGAATCATAACTATAACATTGTAATATTTTAGCAAAATCGGTCCATAATTACGAGTATCTCCTACAGAAGTTTTATTCCCGATTTCAAGGAAATGAAAAAAGATGACATGTGTGATCGCGTGCTACAGATATTTGGTATAGATGCCTTTTTCGATAATTGCCATAACGTTCGATTTTTGGATAATTGCCATAACGTTGTAAAATTTCAGCACAGTCAGCTTGTAATTTCGCATTCCTCCCACAGAAGGTTACCTCTCGATTTCAAGGAATTTTGCATAAAGGCCAGGTATTTCATTGCATGCTATTGAAATTAGAAATTTAGGCGTTTGTAAATTATTGGCATATCACTCTCCAACTGGAGAGCTTTCAGTTCAGTGTTACATGTGATTTTTGTATGATAAATATTTCCAGTTGTCTCATCGAAGATTCCAGAAATTTGGTATGATTGTAAAATTTTGATGATTCCATAAAATGAATGACTGATGGATTTTATTTTAACCATTTTGAACAAATATCCGTCTTGTTTGTTTCTATAAATATATTTTAAGAAACGTGTAGTCGGAAATGATGATTTCTATCCATTACATACTTTACGGAAACCCAATATCCAATCTATGACAGATGGGTATAGAAAATTGAATTATACATATATATTGAATATAAATCTCAGGTATCTGGGGAGTATGCTCGAAGTTATAAAGTTATTTCTTTTAATTTAAAAAAATGATTGCAATCTAGTTTTATCAATTTATACAAAAATATATAAATTCATACGGGAAACAATAAAGAAACAAATAAAAAAATTTTATAGACATTATCCATTTCTGATACCTTTACATCAACTCAAAATGTGACCGGAATGCATTTTTGTCATATATAAATTCAATATAATAAATTGCGCATTTACCAGAAATAGACTGCGTGTAAAATTCTGTACTGCCCAATTGTTTCACAGTTTGTAGTCAATCGTTATTTACTAGTCTAGTCTAATTTTTAAGATACAGTGATAAAATCTGAGTCTTAAACATATTTAGTTAAATGTAAGTTCATAAGTCGTGAATGGGTCAAATCGATCGATAACTTCGGGTGTCTCCCATATAAACTTTACCCTCTATTTCATGGAAATAAGAGTGAAAGCCAAGGCTTTCATCACATGCAATTAGGGAGAGACGCATGTTTGAGTTATTGCCATAAAATTGAACAATTTGAACAAAATCGGTCCATAATTTTGGGTACGTCCCGTAGAACATTTACTTTCTGATTTAGAAGTCAAGCCGGGTGTTTCATCGCATGCTACTCAAATTAGTTATGGAAATTTTTTAATTTTAATGCTATAACATTGTGCAATTTCAGCAAAATCAATCTATATCAATCAATCGGGGAACTCTTATAAATTGTTTATTTCAGATTTCGTGGAAATAAGCGTTAAAGCTAAGTGTTTCATTGCATTACATTTTTCGGTTAGTGCTTTTGCATTGTACAAATTGAGATAAATCGGTCTATTACTTCGGATACCTTCTATAGAATGTTAACTCCAAATTTTACAGAAGTCAACTTAAATGTCATGTATTTAATCACATGCTACTGAAATTTGATATTCAAACATTTTTACAGTCAAATTATAATACTATTTAAGCGAAATTACTTAATAATTTTGGATACCTCTCATAGACAGTTAATCCTCAATTTAACTTAAATGAGTAAATACAAGTTCCTTCATCGGAAATTTCTCAAATTTGGTATTCTTGTAATATTTTGTTGTTATTCTCAATTGGAGGACTGATGGGTATTATGTAGTCGGTGTAGACTGAATATCCCATCGATCTTATTGTTGAAGTAAGTATACAAATTTAATATATTATCAATAAATTCTTAAAAATCGATTACTTTTAAACAACATACACTTTCCGGTAGCCACCACTAATTTAATGAATGGTTAGTTCTTTTTCCTACTTTTACACCCCCAAATATAAAATTTTAAATATTTCTATTGGTGATTCTGGAATTGATAAAGAAATGCATTAGGTTTTATATACACAGACAAGGGTAGTGTTTTCGTGTAAATGTTGGCATGTGGTCATTAATATATACATTTTATTTCGAAAATATAGATCAAAATGTATTCTTGTTGAGAACACATTATCTATATTCTTATACCATATACAACTGAGTTGCTTCGTTTTATATATATAAAGTGCATCTTTCTATTGTAATAACCCTTCATATCTTCAGGATAAACGCTGTTATTCAATCATAGTATTTAGCAATAATTAATGCATCCGAAAAACAAAAAACCAACCAAAGTTGTCCTCAATATGTTTATTATTGCAATGTACATAGTTTCAAACAGATTTTTCCGGATACTCCTTTCCTACTTTAAAGAAATGTTTACATGCATTTATTGATGTACACAGAAGAGCGTATACCGTTAACACAGAAAAGTGTATTCTGCATTACTCAAATGTCAATTTACCATTATATACGCTTCGGTTTATTTCCAAACAATATTCAAAGAGTTTCACCTTTAAGTACCGTTGTGTGCATTATTCAAATCAGCGACAACTCGAATTGAAAAGGGAGAGTAGTATTTGCTGTGATAATCTTTCATTATAGTTTGTCTTTGGAAGAAATTTTTAACAATGCCTTTCAATGAAACGCTTGTTATAATTTTGTGATGGCAAACGGCAATGGATGTGACTTTTCTAATAGCTTATGTGTTTCTGTGCACTTTTTTTATTCAAAATTTAAATTTAACATTGTTCTCATTAAAGTTATATAGAAAATACACGGGCTTATAATGCTGAACGAAAAGGGTGTACACATATCTTTACAATATTTATATAAGTATAATGAATATTTACAATTTCATTAAAGAATAAATAATTTGTCATCTTAATACTCATAGTGAAACTATTAACTTCCTCAACGCATTGGTAATCAATACTAGGACGGATATAATACATTATGTAAAGGTGGCGTTCCCACTTACAAAATACTGAGAGCACAATATAAATATGCGTTCTAAATACAAAAACTTACTTTAAGGAATGAACAAATATTTAACGTTTGGTACACTTGCAAATTTCAAAGCCTTTTATATTTTGAAAAAAAATAGACGAATATGTGGAAGAAAATGAAATGATCATTCACAATTATTCTTCAAGACTACATTATGTTCAATGTTCCGTAATATCAACAATTAAATAGCAATAGAAAGGATTAACAATCTAAAATATTACCAAAAGATCGCTAATTTAAAAATATTGACCAACAAAACATATACCATAATATTAAAATTCAATAAATTTCCATCATTGGTTAACTTTTCTTTCATTTAAATGCTTGCTTTTCATCTTCAAAGCCAAAAGAATCGTTGCCAAGATGATTGTACGGATAAGAATATGAATCGTTAATTCAAAAAGTAATTTTATGTTCAGTATTCGAAGAGGTAGAAATTGTTTGAAAAAAACACACGGTATTGGTTCACAAACAATAATGAATATAAGTAGTAATCATGAATATAAGTTAAGTATTTGCAGTACGGTTATTTGGAACAAACATTATGTACTTTAATCTTCCTTTCCTTCCGTAAATTTTTTGAAAGCATATGCAAATTAAAATTGCTATTTTAAATGCGTTGCTTTGAAACCCTTATCTTCATCCAAAGTGGCTTTTTAATCATTGATATTGTATTTTTTTACATAAGCCACTTCCGTTAGGAGTATTAACACGGAATTTCCTGTTATTATGGTTCATTGTTTTTTTTTTTTTTCATTTTCAATATGATTCCGTCTTTGTTTTATTTATTTTATGAGTTTTGGCTATTTGGGTTTTAAGTACTTCACTTTGAAAAAATCCTTTAATAGTGTTTGCTCATATCATTTTATAGTTCTTATTTTCTTTTTCTGTTTTCTTTTCGAAGAATAGTTCAATTTTTCGAATTAGTAGAACCCTTCAATTTATGTTTTAAATACTTAATTTAAAATAATTTACATTTCGAAAAAAAATATTAACATTGAGCTTGCATCAAAGATTATTCCTATATCTATATCAACACTCAAAATTGTTTTTCACTATTTTCATTAAAACTAAGGTAACATAAAAATAGAATGTACATTGAAGATTTTTAATCCTAAAGATTAACCCTTTTTCCCATTTATTTAAAATTGTACCTAATGTAATTTCGTAATTTTCCTTGAGGAGTTCTTTAAAATTCGCAAAATTTAACAAAAAACTAACATACATATTTTCTTGGGTTGTTAAATAAACTTTAACACAACCAAATCCATGTCCTTAATTAAAATATTAGTGAAGTAAATTATTCACTTAAATATTCCAAGAACAGAATTTCGCTATTCTATTTTAATTGGTAAAAAACCATGCGCAATTTAAAAAAAGGTTTATATCCTTACAGTTAAAAAAGATGGGGTTAATCGCACATGAATATTGAAAATATTTTTACCTGCTCAAATTTAGTGAGTAGTTTTCAACAACTAGTATTTTCATTAGCTATCATAAAAAAGTTAGTAGTGAAAATATTGTAATGAGGCTGTGGAACTGTACAAAATATCTTTTAAAAATTTGCTAAAAAGAAAGAATTATACCTTTTTTTTTTAAACTACAATATTTGAATGTAATCCTTTCACTATCCCTCGCTCTTATGGCATACCTATTTTATGTATCTACATATATTAGAAACAATATTTATATATATATGTATATATATAAAGGCAAAAACGCGTACAATGTATAATTGAAAAAAATATATGATTAAACGTTTGCTTATTATTTTTACATTCGGCTAGAAAAAAATTGCATAAGATTTTAATTGCACATTTAAAAGGAAAATTCAATGTCAATTCTTTGTAATGCATAATTATATAGGTAACTCACAGTTTCAAGATTATTTGGGTTTCTATTTTACAATTTGGGTTTGACTAAATGACTGGTGGAAGTGTGTTTTATGCGCTGACGATACGGAAGGGTTAGCATCTTGAAATATAAGCCAACAACTAGAATGTATTTGCATATCTTCTTCAAATTATGTACCAAAGTTATTCATAAGATAAAAATGAGTATATAAGATATACATGTAAAATGTTAAATAATTGGTAAAAATAAATTTGTGATGTGATTTTCATACGCATACAATGTTATTCAAAATTAAAGGATAAATGCTGAATTTAAATTTTAATTTAATTAGTAATATAAGCTTTTAGCGTCCACGAAAGAACTATATATGTTCATGAAAAATATGAATTAATATTTCTAACCAATATAAATGCAGCTGTGAGAGTTAAAATAAAAAGAAAAATATACTGACCTGTTTTCTTAGCAATTTGAAAACATTGTTGTGCTGGTAATTCGGCCAGCTTAACGTATACAGGAGAATTTTTCCTTTAAATCCTAAACTTAATCCTTTGCTGAACAGTTTAAATATGTGTATTTAAAGTGGCAATGGTTTAAAACGCCTTTGTATGTTTCCATATTTCATATTAATTGTCGGAATATTTTGGTGGTGCAAATGTAAATTGTGGATTAATTAAAATAAAAATGAATCCTTTTCTGTAAAAGAGTAAATGCAATTAATAAATTTCCAAGCACACTTTAATACGCCGTCATTAGACTTAGTTTTTAATTTAGTTTCTGCAACGGTGCAAGACATTGATTTTATTAAAAGAACAATATTTGAGGTGAGGAGAAAGTAGCAACATTAGAATATAAATATAATAAAAATACGATAAAAAACAAAATATATCCCTTTAGATTTACTTAACTTCTTAGTAAAATAAAGGTTATTGATGTTATTACAAAGCAACAGTGCTTAACACTGACCATACGAATCAGTCCAGCTTAAAGTAACAAATGAAGAAAATTTAGCGGTATTGTCAAAATTATAAAGCCATCAGAAGGTTTAAGTCATAACAAATTAGTTAAACTATTTAAAAGTGCATAGCAAATCGAACTAACTAAGCTTAATATTCTGTATTTACAAAAGTACTGTTTTTGAAGGGCGGTTCTGGACATTTTTATATTTAATAGTTTAATCCAGCATAGATTAAACACGATTAGTGAACTGAAATTGAATACAAAATCTATGAAAATACGAGTATTCCTAAAATCCGAAGCAAACCAATTCACCCCTTTTGGCTTACGATTTGAACATAAATAATTTCATTGAACATTAACAAATATGTTGAACTACCTGATATCTGCCATAGCCTATGCAATCGCTGCGCAAGCGAGAGAGCCTTTTTATGCGTGGGTGATAATATCTTTCAATGGAAATACACAATGCCAAACACAATTTCTAACTGCGAGAGTGAGTAAGAATGCGTAAATGTGCATTTTGTTATGCTAAGTTATGAGAAAATACGTCAGGCTAAGGATGCATAAGAGAATCGCAAATATAGAAAGTATAAATAGTTTAGAAGATTGCGGAGAGACTTCAGTACGAATTCGCATTTGAAACTATTTTCATGTAAGCGACGAAACGATTTAGTTCAACAAAGTGTGCAAATTTTCAATTTTTATTAAATTCAAAATAT
>JXOS01043020.1:0-13889 GCA_001015075.1 Cirrula hians
GGTACACACATTGATCGTAATTATGACAACTTAATACTTAAATTCATTTGAATTTTATTTACTTTTGTAGCAAAAAAAAAGTTTTTTGATTTCGCAGCGGTTTTCGACGTCACAACATTCCATGATTGTAAGCAACTGAAATTAAAATTTTTAATTTTAGGTTCTAATGACGCATAACTGTTATGAAACAAATCGTCATGAATACGAAATGTTGCATCTGTAATGCGTGCGTTCAGTACTGTTATTTATGACTTGACTAGTGTATCGTATTAGTATTCGTTGACTACATTCTTCCATATATATCTTGATATGAATCGCACTTTTAATATGATTTCATGGATCACATTCCTGGATTAGCTGTTTTGACTTTATACCCATCATTAGGAGACTGGGTTTGTGAAAAGTATATCACGCATTTCCAAATATTCATATAATCGAATCGAAATGCGAAATAGAGATGTTCCTGAACAAGATAAATCGTT
This sequence comes from Cirrula hians, assembly GCA_001015075.1. Lineage (NCBI taxonomy): Eukaryota > Metazoa > Arthropoda > Insecta > Diptera > Ephydridae > Cirrula > Cirrula hians. The sequence goes on from JXOS01043020.1 coordinate 483, forward strand.
TAATTAATTCTTGAGCTAGAATAACGAAATACGGATTTTGGGCAAGTTCGAGAATAGGCAAAAATTAGTACATAATTTCGGTTAACTCATAGAGGCAATTTGATTCCGATTGCACAGATATTGCCACAAAAGCCAGTTGTCTGGAGTGGTCGTCATAACTTAATACAATTTGAGTAAACTCGGTGTTTAGCATAGGATACCTCTCATCGGACGTTTAATATTTGTATAAAAGCGAATAGTTTCATTGCAGCCTACGAAAACCTGGTGTGGAAGCAGTTTTGGGTTACTTCCACAACATTACATAATCTCAACAAAATCGGTCAACCTGCCATATTTGTTTATACTTAATTTTACTGAAATACCTATAAACGTTCTATATTTCATCTTATGCAGTTTCAAATCTACAATTGAATAGAAATCAGGTCCAATTTGGGGAATATCCCAAAGTTAGTTAAATTAGTGAAATGCCCAATTTATTTTTAAGAAGCTACTCAATATTTGGTAGTGGTGCTGGTATTTTATTTTCATAACGTTCTTTAATTTAATTGAAAATTGTGAATAATATCGGGTACTTCCCATGGAAATTTTTTCACCAGATTTCACCCAACTGGGTACAATATCCAATTGTTTATTCAAAAGTTACAGATATATAGTATTGCTGCATTGTTTTAATTTTACCATGATACTTTCCAGCATATGTGTAATCAGTCTATAATTTAGGATACCTACGATAGATCGCTACATTTTCATTTCACTGAGTACTATGGCCAGTAGTTTCAGAACATCTTATAGAATGTATGGCTACATTTTTGTATTTTTTCCATGATATTCTCAAGTTTCATCGAAATCGATTAAAAATAATAAACCTCCCATAATTTTTTTGTTCATTCCCGATTTTACCAAAATGAGGATAGAAATCGCATGTTACTAGTACTGCAGCACTGTTATGCCATATGCATGAAATTGTGATACTTACAGACATCGGTAGTGTTTAACAATAACATCTATCTTGATTATATTGTTCCAGTGACAAAGCTGCGCCATTTGGCGTTGCCCCACAGGTCTCAGACTAAAGCAGATATGATTGAAGCGCTCTTTATGTTCAGTATGTAATACATGTCTTGTACGCAATTACGATTATAATGGAATGGAGCATTATAATAATTAAAAATAAGAAATGCAAAAATTAATTTTATTATTTTTTTTAATTTTATATTAAGACTCTTATTGTGTTTTTGGAAATTTAGTGTCGAAATTGAGGCGATCATGTTCCGAAATTTGCGTTTGAATATAATACAGCATTCTGGTGTGGATCGGCCTCTTTAATTTTTTTTGTTTGTTTTGTTTTGGGTACACTGCTGATGGTATTGCTTAGGAGCATCAGCTGTCTAGCACTACCTCTATATATGCATGTGTATATGTATAGCTGCCATGACAGCATGCCTTAGCGGTAATTGTGGTGCAACTTACTTGTTTATGCGTGCCATACATATATAAAATTTTGTTTCACTCAAAACACTGCCAAGCGCAAAAGTTTATGCATATATCAAATAGCAAGAGCCAATGGACACATTTGGTTTTCGTACACACGCGCGCACATGCTCCAGCATACATGCTAATGCCACGCATGTCGACAGGCGTTATGAGAATGAAAAACAATAAAACAACTAGAGCAACCACGTGAGTGTAACAACAAAATAATGAAAGTACCATGTTGCAGACACAACAGCAATATGATATTATGCTAAGTGCACAGCGCATAATATTAAAAATATTTTGTATCATTTTTGACTTATTTTTTTATTTTTCTTGATTTTTTCTTTTTGGGCGGTTATTTGCGTTATCAAAAATTCCAAAAATTCCACGCACAGGCAGAGCAACAATGGTAATAACAATAAACAGCAACACAATATTAATGCCAACCTGTTGTCACATACTGGTGTACGGCTGAGTGTAGAATTAAATGTCATCGCCAACAGAGGCTAAAAGTTAAGTCACTTGCCGAACACAAACATGAAATAGAAATGCTGGATATGTAATGACAAAAGAACCCCTCAAAACAATCAGTAAAATTCGTTACAAAGCTGTATTTATGGCATTTATCGCTGTAATTTTGCGTGTTTTTGACTTTATGAACCTTTGCTGGGAGGCCGTGAATTGCTCTTGCTCTGTACATTTCCCGACAGAAATTAACATACAGTGAATGCGTCACTTTAAAGCTTCCCGAGAGCGCAACAATTGTAAAGTTATTTACACTTTACTTCACTTTTTATATTTGTCAATTAATTGTATGGGGTTCATATGGTTTTTTTGCTAACTATGTAATGTATAGGCAAAATCGTTTTCGACAATATATTGGCATGTTCTTAGAATAGAAGAAGATTGATGTCATGGTCGATCAAATCCAACTACATAATACCCATCACCGCATGAATTGATAAATGCATCAAAACTTACAAGAATACCAAACTTCGGTCACTTCTGATTAAACAACTGATATTTACTCATTCTATTAAAATCGGGAATAAAAAGCCTATACGAAGTATCCAAAATTATACACTGATTTCGGTCATATCGTAGAATAATAAGACAATACCGTAAAAAAAAAAATTTTCATTATTATGCGATGAAATACCTAAGCTAACAGCCTTCAAATCGGAAGTAAACATTCTATGGTAGGTCAAAGAAGTTATTGTCGGCTCAAATTATACAATGCTATGTCAACAATACAAAATGCTTCCAATTAAATTCAGTAGCAGCCCATGAAACTCTAAGCTTTAATCTAGATTTTCTTTAAATCGGGATTAAATTTCCTAAGGTAGGTCCCCGAAATGTTTGACCGATTTTTCCCAATTACGAACATTACCTTACTTTTACAAGATATATTCAAAAGCCGTATTTCATCAATCTCTCTGAAAATCTACATAATTTATCAAGACGACAGACAAACGCCTTAATCGAAGATAGCAGATAAGTTTGGTAAAGAAATAATAAGCGAAGATAAAAACAACAACCTTTTCACATAGTCCCGGATGACTGTCTCAATTGTCCATGCCGAAATACTGGATATTTAGAAAATCGGAAACATACTGGCCGAAAACACGGCTACACAAGAGGATATGCGAATAATGCTCGATAACTTAACAAATTATTTAGATCGATTAAGGAAATTTAGTTTCTAAACATATTTCCTTAAAGATATCAAGTTTGTGAACCTCGTCTAGGACTTTAAATCCCGATTGAACGTTATACTACTATAACTTGGTGCTTGCATACCCTTCTCATTGCCTTGAACAAAATTCCGGGCATAATTCCGGGTATCTTACATGGAACTCCGGATTTCACCGGAATTTGCCTTAAAGCCACGTGTTTGATCATAGTTACTGAAATTTCGTATTTAGAGGTTTTTTCGTCATTGCTATATTATTCGCCTATATGAAGGAAATTAGTATTTAATTTTGGATCCGTCTCATAGGCTGGCCTAATTTCATTTAAATGAATAAATACTAATTCTTTTATCGAAGGTACTGAAATTTGCTGTTATTGTAATATTTTGATGCTTTTATAAATTAAATGATTCATAAGTGAATTTAAGGTGGTTTAGACCGAGTATTTACCTTGTTTATTTTTATTTTGAAACCATTAAGGTGTATAAATTCTGCACGAGCGCATTTGGTTTGTTGGCTGAGGATGTTGTCTTATAAAAGTTTTGTTTTGAAGTGTTGGCTTACAAATTTCTTTTATCTGTAAATATTTCAAACAGAACTTTACAGTAATTGTGTTGTTTTGCTATTTTTGTATATGAACACTTCATGAAAGCTTTTGACATTTATGTGTTAAGCTCCCTGTTATTCGTTTTATTCAGATGACAGTTAAGAAGCAACTATGCATATAAAAGTATACGCTGTATTGGTATATTGGGATTAGCTGATTTTGTTAACATTTATGCTCTAAGGCATATTGTACTTAAATTGGAGTCTTTTCAGTACTAGACGCCTTAGAGTTAGGAACTTCAACTTTATCACAAAAAACTAAACAAACATGCAAAGGTTTTCCAACGTTATGTTGTTTGAATATTACAGATAACAATGCAGTAATAGGGACATCAAAAGTATACTCAAATTAATAAAGATTCAAAATGGCAGAGTTCCTAATGATGAAATATCAAAGGTACATTCTCGGAAACTGCGCTAACGATTTTTATTGAATTTGTTCAATGTCTTTTCGTCATTCGTCATCGTCCAATATAGCATCAATAGGATACCCGAGTTACATATGTGAGAATTCTGAAGCAATTGGAATATACTCCGTTCTTTCTTCAGAATTCCTTATTATGAGTTTTAATTTAATTTTTTTTTTTACGAGTTCCTTTTTTTAATTTAGGGTCTCTTGTATGTTACTTTACCATATAAATTTTAATTGATTTATGTTTGATTAGCGTAAATGATAAAAACTTTGCTTGACGATTTCTCAGAAATCGAACACACGCATTTCTTAATTTTTCGCCGGAGTATATTTTCATATGTAATACAAAATGTCTGGAGAACTTTGGTAAAAATCATTGTTAATCAGTTAGCAGACAAACCTTGCGCGATCGATGAATTTCAATTGGAGTTTCCTCAAAAACTTTACTCCAAAATTTTATAAAACTTATATGATAATTGTGGGTTATTCTGCACTCAACAACCTCGATTGGGACCATATAGGTGTACAGGAGATACGTATGAATTTAATTCAATCTTGTACATTTTTGGTACAACTATTAAAAATATTTATGTTCACTTAATTCAGAAATTTTATAAAATGTAAATGGTAACTGTGGGTCACTCCGGACTTAAATTTCTACTGGGATTGCATTGTAAAATACCAACTCTTACGGCTTCAGTACAGTTACGGCCCCAATTTTGAGTAAAAACGTATATATGGAGAAACGCGAAATATTGGTTGAATCTGAACCAAATTCAAACTTCCATTAAACCTTTGTTTTTTGTTTGTAGTTTTTTCTTACGAACGATTCCTGTGGTGATGCTGATTATATTGGTATATATTTTGATAGATCTCCGAGCACTAGTTCTGTTTGCAACGGTACCGTCAAATTAATATACACTTTCCCAATTTTATTGGTGACGTGTATAAGAACTCAAAAATTTTTTTTTATTTTTAATAAGTTTTATTGATATGTTCATAAATTTATTTTTCATTTTGTACATGACCGACTTCAAAGTTGTTAAATATACTAAATAGTACCCATCAGTCAAACAGAATAATCAATATTTGTCAGCAATACCAAATATTTGTACCTTCCGATGAGTTAAGTCGTTAAAGTATTATCTCAGGGAAAATGTCTGTAATGAATCCCATTTCACACAAAATCAAGAATGTTATGGAAATAACGTTAAATCGCCTAAATTCTGCAATGAAATTCTTGGCAGTTATGCTTATTTCCGTGCAAATGGGAGTAAAAGTTCTATGGGAAGTATCCATGCAACGGTTGAATCGATGTTGCTCATATTTTACAAGATTAAGACAAAGACCCATGAATGGTTTCGAACCCAGTTTCAGTATCATGGAATGAGATCCTTGGCTTTTCTGCAAATTTCCGTGAAATCGGAAATAATCGTCCTATGGGAGGTACTGAAAGATTCCGGATTAAGCCAAATTTTACAATGTCGCAATAATAACTCAAACCTGCTTGCAATAAAACGCCTGTCTTTAATACTGATTTTCCTGAAATCTGCATACATTTTTCTATAGAAACTAATCCAAAATTATGGAACAATTTTGTTCAAATTTTCAAAGGTTCGTGCCATGACCAAATATAACTAGCACGCGATGAAACACATGACATTTATGCTAAGTTCCGTGAAAATGGAAGTAAATATCCTATGCCAGGTACTCGAGGTTATACCCCTTTTTTACTGAAATTTCATAATGTTATGACAGTGATCAAAATATACTTCTCTACCAATAAAGTGCAATGAAACGACTGGCTTTTTGAACTTTTTTCAGTAAAATTGGTTAAAGACGACGTTTGGGAAGTACCCAAAATAAATAACCAATCTTGCCCGTTCGCGAACTGGATTTGGCTACCTAAAAAATAATTTCAGAAACTGATTATATTACTAAAGCTCAAAAATTACTAAAATTACGTACGGATAGCCAGACGGCCATCGGTATTTAGCGTTATTTTTTTATTCTTTGAATATGTTTCTAAAAAATATATTGTCGTAAATGAGTGTTTCTATGACTCACATACTTTGCATAACACTCAGACTCTGACTGAAGAGTATTAAATGTAAAAATCGATTTAAAAGATTTTGAGAGTTTTTTATTCCAACTTCACCCTTCCGCAAAAATGCTATTAGAAACAGGGGTGCTAACTTCACACCTATGAATTTTTAATGAAAGTCATGGAAATGGAATGATATTCAATTCAAATCTTTATCTTATTTTTATTTCTACCCACTCCTTCGTGATTTATCCTTATCCGTCTGCGAATTGTGCTGGCCACTCCAGTTCGTTCATCAGCTCAGTTATAATCCAATCTTTGCCTCACCTCGCTATGTAACATCGTTATTTTGAAATCGCCATGACAGGGGCATATTCGACATTTTCCAAATTGTTTTTGTTTGATAGGATTTATCTCTTGAGGGGCCCGACACCATTCCCAGAAGAAGATCTTCAAATAATTACATTGGTGCCTCCGTGCTTTACAGTCCTTTTACAGTACAAGTAATGTAGTATTTTGCAAAGCAGCTAACAAATTCAAATATTTCCATCCAAATGCTTCAAGTTTAACTTTAATTCTTCTGAAATTACGACGACTTTCCACGGCTTTCCACTTGTTTTAAATTGCTTTTTTGCAGCTCAGTAATTGTAAGCTTCAGTGCATACACAATTTCAACAGCTGATTTTTCCGGCACGGTTACAGCTCTATCCGAGGTTTTAAAAGTTTTAGTAATAAAACTTACGGGTTTTTTCGGCACCCACAACTGTTTGGAAATATTTTTTTGAGATAGCCATTAAGAAACTCCCTTATAATGAAGTTTTTAAATTCTGTAGTTGGACCGAACCATCTTCTAAGAAAAAAATAAATAATAAGCTAGTAATTATTCAATATTATAATATATAATATTATCAATGTTACTGTTCTATTGACAGAAAGAGAATAATACCAAAAAAATTATTGTTATTGTCTTGTTACAAATCTATGTTACGTAACGTTCAAAGTTTAATTTTGGGAATATTATAAGCAGTCCAATAGGTTTTGTCGCATACATTACGGATAGCATGATTTCTGTGATCATCACATTAGAAGACAAATGATCAAAATAATGTCAAATGATATTTATTTTGCTTCCTTGCCCTTGAGGTTGCATATTTATTTACTGATAATATACTATGGGAGTCTGTATACATACATCAATATTATTATTATAATATATACAAAAAAAAAAAAAAAAAAAATTTTTTTTTTAAATCCCNAAAAAAAAAAAAAAAAAAAAAAAGTTATTTTTTATAGTCCATAATATTTTGTCCAACACTGTTTATATGATTTAACATTTCATTTTTTCATTTGTAAAACCACGAAATTAGAATTTTTAAAACTCATCTATTGCATACATCGTGCAAAGTGCAGCGAGCTTTATATTTCTATATATTTACTAGACATTTTCATATTTCACAACCATGACCATAATGAATCAGATAGAGCAAGAGTCAACTATATAATCAACTATATATATATATATATATAATCTTTTGAAATAATTTAATTTGGGTGATGGCTGCAACTTTATCTGTGGAGCGTTTCAGTTCCATTTGAACATTTATTTTCAACAATGCACTTTATAGGATGAAATAATTGAATTTCCCAGTACCACATTCATTACTGACGAATGATTGAGAGAAAATACGATTTATGAGTACGAGGGTTGGCAACACTCATGTCAAAATCCAAAATCTGGTAGCATTTTATTGAATTTTGAAATTTCAAGTGTTCAAGAAAATTATTTAAAATTGTAATTGTGGTGCCTCAAAAGAGGTACGGGAGCCAAAAACAAAACCGCAATCGACCTTTTTACACTCGTACTACGCCAAAACGAATCACATCTTACAAAAGTTGTTCGCGCACGAAGCATTGCAAAGCAATGTAGGACAAAAAACTCTGAGTCTTACACGAAAATTTATTTTCCAGAAGTTTTCAGAGAAATACGCATGACCAACCAATAAAGACGCAACCTCCTCCATTATAATATTTCCAGCTCTAGCATACATCGCGTGAAATAGTGAACAGTCAAAACATCCAATTCATCTGTAATCTTCTGACCAGTGCTGATTTGCCACCCAATGACTACTTTATCTTTCGGACTTCAAGGATATGGAGTGCCGAAGAAGCAGTTGAAGAATTATAAATCCATATTTTGTTGGTATTTGCGGAGGAATTGAAAAATCTACTTCATGCAAGCCAAAACGTATTGATCATCAAGTGGAATATTATGAAAAGCAATTAAGTGATTTGCATTTAAAACTGTTTTTTTATTTTTTTTTTATTATGTGCTATTTACGAAATATAAATACTACCGCCCGTATTAAGCTCTAAATGCTGTATTTAAAAAAAAAAAAATTTAAGGTATGCAGTATGATTCTTTATAGTCTCATCACGTACCAAGTTCAAACGCTCTTAGTACTTTTATTTCATAATTTATTTGTTGCAATGCGTATGCATGTGCTTTTATTCAATTTTGTATTGCTTTATTAAGAGAAAACAAAGCATCGATGGCACATTGCTTTATATATTTATTTATTTTTATTTTTGAAGCCTCTCTGCGCGTGTCTAGACTTTATTTAAATAAAGTTTGATGTTTGAAAGTTTGTTTATTGAATGCTTAAATAGCTATTAGCAACTTAAATGACGGTGCAACAATGGGCCAACCATTAATTAAGCGCATCTGCAGCCAACAAGAAAATAAAATGATAAGTGCTTGACTCCAGCATTTGGAATATATTGGAATACATTGTAATATATTCAACTCCAGACAAGAGTACCTCATTCACACTCAAAGCAGTCCAGTTACGGTAGGCACTCGACATGGTAAGGCGTAATTGAAGCCTTGCCGTTACACAAATGTCAGCTTTAAATTAAAAAGCATACTTCGAGGGTTGCGCTCAAAGGACCCAATAGCAATCCAATGCCATTCTACTTTCTTAAGCAAATATGCACGTCTTATTTGCACTAACGCACTGCCTCCATTCATGGTAGGTAGGCGCCTTATGTGTGCGTGCCTTTCGCGCTATTGCTGATATTGAAATTTTCGTTTCATTCGCGCAGTTTATTTGCGATGTTTGATTAATATTTTTTATGTTTGCTGCATGCCTGTCAGTTTATTAAGGAATGCATATGTCTTGGCATGCAAAACGCAACGAAGACAAAAACAAAAAAAAACACCGAGCAAATAATAATACTGGAAATGTTTACCCATATGTAATAACCAAATATGTTGGCAGCTACATTTGCCGTTGAAACAAAACCGAGCTGGCAGTTGAAACAAAATCAATAGCAACAACGCAATAATTTGCAGCTGTAGAGAAAAAGTCGAAGCATGCAGAGGTAGCCGTGCACAGGTAGAATTTGTATTATAATTTATAGGTTGTCATAGCTGCACTTCTACAAATTGTTTTTCAGCCTCTGATACAGCAATCGTGACATATTCGTTTATTGCTGCGTTTGCTCCCCATTTGTTAAATATTTATGTGCATAAAATTGTGTAAGAGTTGCTATGCTAAATTTCTGTTGAAGCCGATTATTCTCTAGATTATACGCATCGGAACAAGAGTACTAAAAGTAGCAACTTTTAAAGTACGCCAACATAAAATTTTGTCTTAAAAACATGTTGAAGGCGTGCGAATATTTTGTCGTCTCATGGCAGCAAGTTAATACACGTGCGAATAACTCAAAAATAGGCGCAGTCAAGCAATTGAGGAATATTTATACATATCGCCAATGAAATTGGCAAAGTGTGCATTTGTTTTGATCATACGTTTGTAACAGCTCGAGCAACTAACCGAAGACCTATCAAACTAAATATGAATATGATCAGCATCCCAACAGGTATTGCTCTCACCATGTGCGGTCATCACCCACGCAAACTTGAAATAATGTCTTGCAAGGCTCTAAAAATTGGGTATAAATGTTTTATGGAGGCATGCTAGATAGAAATTTGAATTTATTTAAGAGCCATACAATATTTGGGCACTCAGATTGGGCTCTTGGTACTATAGCAGCCGTAAGGGTGAAATTAGGAAAAACAAAAAATATGTAATTAATTGCGAATGGCCTCAACTGTTTTTTTCCGAATACGGGCATGAGAGTTATAACTAAATAAACCTATAGAATATGAATATGAAAACCCCCTTTGTTTAACAAAAGCTGATGACATATAAGCATACATATAAATGGTCGTTATAATACAACTATGTGGTTCGAAAAACGGTCAGTCTTAAAATTAGCGACAAACATCAAACACATTCAATGAATTTTCATAAAAGAGATTAAAAAAATTATAAACAATAAGTCTACTCAAAATCAAAAGAAAATCAATGATGCCTATGTGGTTCGAAAAAAGGTTCTCAAACAAAATTACCCACAAACTTCAATTAAATGCAACAAAATTCCAATATTGGCTTTTAATTATTTCTTTTTTTTTTATATTTATTCGATTTCGGAACAGTAATTCAAGATTGCAAAAGATTGCACAGACCGAAAACAGTAAACAATGCAGTGTCAAAAGTCAAAACAGATTAAATAATGCTATTCATCAGAAGAAATGCATGAAAAGCACTGAATTAAACTAAATTGAGCTTTACAGAAGATTTTAAGTAAAATCTTCATTAACATGGCTATGCCATAACGTTGTGCAACACTATCCGAGCTGCGTCATGACTAATCATTCAAACGCTTTGCGCTCTAAAACCGAACTCGTCACATGAGTTCGTTAAAAGCACGAAGTAATTGGAGACCACAACAATGACTAAATATCCATTTTATTTCCAATGTCATGCTTATTCAACTGATTTTAATAGATATTGATACCAATTTAGCTGCACGAAATAGGAACGTCGTGTACTTACAACGGTTTAAAATAAATGCGTCTCCTAAATTTGGTATGATCAGTGGAAACGCATAGGCACCTCCGTCAAGTCTGTTAGGTCCGAGNCTTGAAATCAATGCGTCTCCTAAATTTGGTATGATCAGTGGAAACGCATAGGCACCTCCGTCAAGTCTGTNTTTAAAATAAATGCGTCTCCTAAATTTGGTATGATCAGTGGAAACGCATAGGCACCTCCGTCAAGTCTGTTAGGTCCGAGGAAAGTGTTTTATATATTTTATACATGTCGCTAATGAAATTGGGAAGTGTATATTAGTTTAGATGCAACGTCTGTAATACCGATAACGAGTGAACCAAGGGGAATCCGTGTATACACCGATATAATCAGCATCACCACAGGCATTGATATATCCATATCTGTCCTTAAGCAAAAACTAAGAAGAATGACTTGAGCAAGGTTCACCAAATATGGCACAAATATTCTAATGACGAATAATCGATAAAAATTTTTGAATATTTTTACAAACCGTACAATATTTTCGTTAACAGCTGTTCACTCAGAATTGGGCACTTAGTGCTATTTCAGACGTAAAAATCGGTAATTTTAATTAAAATTATGTGATTTGTTAACAATTATAACCTTTACGGATTTTCCTAAAATGGGCATGATTGGAAGAAAAACTGAAGAATGTTCAGGACAACTATAGAATCTAGAATAAGCGGTTTAAAGAAGAAACATCAATTTCAATTTAATTCGACAATATTTCATTATTGAGTTGACATATATGTGATCAGTTACGTTGAATACACGTGTTTGTTGCGAAGAGAGGATTTTACCCAAAATCAACCAAAAACATAATTCAAATTCAATGAATTTTCATAAGAGCGATAAAACAATTTTAATCAATAAGTGGACAGTAAGCAAAGATACCCCCTTTGTTTCGAAGCAAGGGCCTTTAAAAAAATTAGCCACAACCATCAATTGAAATAAATGAATTATTAATATTGATTTAAAAAAAATATATATTCAATGCACCTACTAAAAATTGATGAATCATTTGTTGAAAATAAGATGTACAACCCGTTTACCTGTTAAAAAAAATAATAAAATTTCCTATTACTTCCTGAACCATTTTGATTCTGAGACTCCACTTTTCTTTACATTTTAGAATTTACGTGTATCGCACTCCAGCCCTAATATGGTTATAATTCTCTTACTTCTACCATGTTTGAATTTATTTCAAACTAATTCTTCGGGTAGGCAAGTATTTTATTTTATTATAAAATAATGCATGTGAGGTATTAAAATATAAAATAAACAAATCAAACTTACTTCAGAAGCCCGATTACGAGACTATGCANTTAAATATAAAATAAACAGATCAAAATTACTTCAGAAGCCCGATTACGAGACTATGCAATGATGTGTCTTGAAATTCATGCAAAAACTGTCATTCTTTAATAGGTTTGGGGTTATAACAATTCGATTTAGACGACCATGATTGTCATGTCCAATCAAACATTCATATAGGTCAGAGATTATTCATAGTTAACACACCAATTCCTGAAATATAGCGATATGTCCTTTAGTCAGGACGTTTATGGCCAAGCACAGCAACATTTATGCTCCGGGAACACCGGTTCGAATGTATTGAAGAGATTCNGTGTCCTTTAGTCAGGACGTTTATGGCCGAGCACAGCAACATTTATGCTCCTGGAACACCGGTTCGAATGTATTGAAGAGATTCAACGTGAATCGTTGCGCGGTTTGAAGGCTATACCGGGAAACAACTTTTTGACATGCTTCGAGGAATGCAAACAATTTTGGCCTAAGTGCATGGTATTAGAGGATAATACTTCGATTTGAGATTGGTTTGAATAAATAGAAAAAGATTTTTCATTTTATAACAAAATTCTTCCTTACTTTTGGAACAACAAAAGTAAAACAGAGATCAAAATAAATCATCTTTGGAAGAAATATCGNACAACAAAAGTAAAACAGAGATCAAAATAAATCATCTTTGGAAGAAATATCGGTGTTGTAAATTCTTAAATTCTATAAAGCAATACTTGTATGGAAAACTTATCTCTAACAGGAATAATTTGTCATTCACAAAAGCATATTTACAAGTTCTTCTGTATTCCACTACACAGCGGTTATGACTCTATTGGTATATGGATGCAAATACGGGCTTACTAGTTTTTGCTAACACTTTGTCAAGATTTAATGAATTCATAATTGTTTATTTATTACTGGAAAAAATTAGATCGTTAATCTCCTTCTAATAAATTATTGGAT
>JXOS01043118.1:0-11168 GCA_001015075.1 Cirrula hians
CGAACAGCGTTCATAAATTTGCATGCGAATTGTTGGCCCATCATCAACTTGGCGCATATAATCACACTAAAGTGCTGATCTAAAATTCTTGCAAAGATTTTACTTCAATTATTATGACGCGGCAGTCACGCTGTCTGCATGCCGTTGCGCTGGGGTTATGCAAGGCTGTAGTGCAGCAACGACAGCGTCAAGGTGTTGAACGCCAGCAAACCACAGTAGCTGCTCGTACTGGAGCTCGGCGCAATTAGAACGGCGAGCCAGACGCCACGGCCAAGTGACAAAAGCGCTGCGCGTACGTGGCGCTACGTCGAAGTGAATCGACTGCAGGGTATTCTGCATCTGGTGCTGATCGCGCTTTTCTTTTTTGTCAGTTATTCGCATTCATTGTTTTTGCTTTATTTTCAATGAAATTTTTCGCATTTGGTTTTGTGGGATTTCAGTTACATAATATGCGTCGAAGGATCCATTAATTTTATACAAAAGCATAAACGAAATATGAGAATGATTTTCCCCATTATGTGCGATGCAATGTGTGTGTGTATGTGTGTATTGGTGACGGCGCTTATGACTGTTGCGCGCGATTGTTCCCAAGCGTTGCTCAAACGCTTGACAATTAGTGCTGCCACCCTGAAACAAAAGAACTTTTAATTTCTCCACCAACGCGCGCAAAATATGTCAAAAAATAGCACAACAACAATGAGCATGGGTGTAATGTAAGAAATAAATCTCGAATGCACGAAATTTGTTAAAAATTTTATGCATTTACTTTCTGCTTCGCGCTTTTACGAGCTGACAGTATTCCTATGCTGCAATTGTGTTGTCATTGTTTTTAATGAAATACAATACGAAGCGAACAATGGCAACAGTGAGCCAGTCACCCACCCAGTCAGTCAGCCACCAAACGTGGAATGAGCGATTTTACATATTGCTACATGCCAGCGCCACTTGCGACACGAGTTATTCATTACTTTATTCATTTGCGCTTAATGCGGTTCATTAAATTTTCAATTCTCTCTTACATAAGTCAAAGCAACAACTCATGAAAAACAAGAGCGATATAATAGTCGGTCATAACCGACTGCATTATGCCCATCAGTCATTCATTTTATCAAAAAACATCAAAATATTACAAAAATACCCAGATTTCTTCAACTTCCGATGAAACAACTTGTTTTTATATTCATTCAAGTACATTCGGATATAAAACGCCTATAACTATAATCCAAAATTTTAAATATATGACTTTAAAATAAAAATACCTAAGAAATAAATTTCAGTAGCACAAGATGAAGACATTTACGGTAACTTCCGTGAAATCAGGGGCAAATATTCTACGGAAGGCATCCGAAGTTATAAAGCGATGTTTCTGAAATTGTCAAATATTATAGCAATTACCGACAAATGCTTCCATATCAAATTTAAGTAACATGCGATGAAACACTTGGCTTTAACGCATATTTCCGTGAAATCACAATCTATGAGATGTACCCTATGACAAGGACCCGAAAATGCTTCTTATTAGAATGAAATTAAACGCCGGGCTATTTGATCGATTTCCGTAAAATCCGTTGGAAATGATCTATGAAAAGTATCCAAAGTTATGAACTGATTTTGTCCATTCACGAACTTGATCTTCCTTTTTGAAGCATATGTTCAGATACCAAATTTTATCAATCTAATTCCTAAGCTACTTATGTAAATTTATTCACAGACAGACGGACATCGGTAAATAGATTTCTTTTAATACTATGTATATGTTTTTCAGAGACATATAGTCCGAACGATTATTTTTATGCTTTCAACACATTGAACAAACTCATAATATCCCCAGTCAACAGACTGATCGGTATAAAAACACAGCTGTTACGCTATTTTCTTCCTAGACAGCGGGCATCGATGATCTGTTCTGACATTTTCAAAATGTAATTTAAATTAATTAAAGTCGCTCAATAAATTTGGGTAGCAAATTCATTTTCACGCTGATTTCAGTCAAATACCCATAAACGGTTGGTGTTTCGTCGCATGTTGTTGAAAATTGGAGTAAAGGCGTTTTTACATTATTGCCATAACGCTCTTCAAGTTCAGTGCATAAATTTGGTTACATTCCATATATTCTCGAGTTGGAGGAGATTTGTCTATTAATGCAGTTACCTCCCATAGAACGTTTACCCTCGAATTCACTGAAATGGGCGTAAAAATCCGAAGATATATAGCAAGTTATTGAAATATGGCATTGTTGTTCTGCTCGGTTACTTCTTAAATTTGACTGCAATCGGTCACTTTGGGTTTCTTCCATATAACTGTTATCTCCGATTTCATGTAAATGAGTTAATCGGCAGTTTGCAATATTTTTATGCTTTATGCAAATTCTCGAATTTGTATGGCTTTGGGTACTTCCAAGCCGAATATTATCGAAATCAGCATTAACAGAACTTATTTCAATGAAATTCACTGAAATTCGGAATTTAAGCGCTTTCGGGGTTTTGAAATAAAATTTTACAATTTGTATATTTCATCTAAATTGAGTTGAAACTATCAAAAGGGTGTCCAATTTTCAAGGGCAGGTCTACAACTGAGTTCACAAACAAACTATTTCACTTTATTTAATACTTGCCATTGAAGTTCCATGTCGGAGGGAAATATTGAAATAAAAATGAAATTGTTATGAAAACAAAAAATTTCGACAAACTGACAGTATTATGTTTGATCAACTCTGGCCCAAAAAAGAAAAGGGAAAAGCAATTTCAAGATAATTTTAAAATTAACGGATAAGAGATTAATGTTTTGTCAAAATCAATTACACAATTAGAACATGCTAGGACTTTCCGATCTTTATTGTTTGTTTGGAGTCTCTGTGCTGTTGAATTGTCAAACCCCGCCAATCCCAAAAGTGTCTTCTAACATTGCTTGCCATTAAATTTATCTTTTATTTAGTTGTCCCGCTTCAATAGCATTTATCGCACCCCCATCAAAGCACCACCACCAACATGTGTGAATATAGGTCGGCCATGCCGAATTGAGTTTCTTTAAATAAGATTTCCGGGCCTTTTCCTGACAAACTCATTGAATCATTTGCATCTATAAATATGACATTCAGCCGTGATGCCATGCATGAACATGTTTTATTCCTATGCGATCTGCGGGACTATGATGCATGATATGTTTATGTTTATATTTGAATATTTGGAAAAATATTTGGAAAAGTCAAGGAAATACTTGACATCTTCAACAGAACCTCAGAGAGTGATGTTATGCCATGTGTCACAAATTAGAAAACATAACACTGCCATCAACAGTTCTAGTAATTAAAGCGTTGCTTGAAAAGTGAATATGGTGCCATTTAAAAATTTCATCAATTTGAAAAAGCTTGAATTATTTTAGAGGAAGAAAATACACAAAAATTACATCAAACGCATGGTTTGGCGGAGCGGATTTATATAATTATATTCTATTTTTAATATTATATTTCATATTTCTTTTTTTGATTTTTTAGTTATTAATATAATTTCTGCTCTCTTTACATATTAAAAATCAAATGTTGGATAAAGCAGACAAAGAAATAAAAAAAGAGCGAAAATATATGCTATAAATAATATATTTGAGCTGGTTGGCTATGGTGCCTATATGGGCAACTCTGGTCAATAGCATATATTTAAGAAAGATAAACCTAATAGTCGATCGAAACCGACAACATGATACTCAACAGTCGTTCATTGTATAGAATAATCAACATTTTTTCAGCAATACCAAAATTCAAATTCTAGTAAGTGGGTTCTGTATCCAATTTACTCAATGTTATAGAAAAAACATAGTAGTAAATATCTATTCGAGGTATCTGAAGCTTTTTACCGATTTCGCTCAAATTCTATTGTAGTGACCCTCAAATTCTTTCATACCCAATTTCATTAGGAAGCTGTGAAACATATGGCTTTTCATACCCAATATCAGTGGGAAGCGATGAAACATATGGCTTTTCTGATAAGTTCCATGAAATCGGAAGGAATGATCCTATGGGACGTACTCGAAGTTATAGCCGGATTTTACTAATTTTTTGTAATGTAATGGCAAATACACAAACCTGCTCACATATCCTCTTTCAGAATTCCATGATACCGCGAGAAAACATTTTATGGCAGGTACCTGAAATCATGAACCGATTTGGCTCGTTCGCAAAATCCCCATGGGTTTTTACAAAATATGTTCAAAAACCGGATTTCGTTACACTAGCTCAAAAATTATTCAAGCTATCGTGCCGACAGACGGACATCGGTAATTAAGTTTATATAATGTGAATCAGTGAATCTATGAATATATCTCCAAGAAAAATATACATGAAAATTATAATTTTTAAAATTTCAAAGTATATATTCTTTACCCAAACCGATAATTCACTCCGTCAATGACTGCTGCCCATTTTCAGGAAACTTATTCATTTCATTTATTTCAAATGAGTTATGAAATTTTACTTAAATGAGTCTAATTAAATTTAACTAGTTTTCCTTGAAACCCTATTTCTCGCCTACATAGATGTACCTCCGATTCCGCAATTCTTCCTGTTTTTAAAGCAATCATTTATCCCAAATTTTAGAGATCTATTGGTAATATGAAATTCATTTCAATTAAAATGTTTTTGGCTAATCCAATATTGTAGCTACTTTTTGGACCACATATCGGCACTGAGAGGTACCATTCAGATTTTCATGCAATCATGCAAATTTTTAGATGAACAAATGATAATATTTATTTAATTTTATTTATTGAATTAGGTTGATGTTAGTAGCTAATCCCGATGTCAATCTACTTTTTGAACCGCAAAGGTCTACTAGATTCTTCTCTGATTGTCATGCTTACTTTCGGCAAATGCTTAAACGCTATCCTTTAAATTCATTATTTAAATCAAAATCGTTTTTGAAAAATATATATTTGGTAATAGCTGGACTGATTTGGCTCACTAGAGGAATGAAGAAAAATTATATTTTGGGAAATTGGAAAAATTTTATAAATTGAAAATAGATTTCTTCTATGATGTTTTGAGTGAAATTGTGCTGGTACGGCCTTTTGTAATTGACAATGAAAATCGCATTCCCAAACGCGCCATCGGCTGGCGAATACTCAAGACAATGTGATACATAGCAATGGTCAAATTCCTGCTCATGTTTCGATTCCATACATATGATTCAGGACAAATTTAAGTGAGTGCACATCGGAAGCGAAACTTATCTCCAAAGTGTTCCTCGGCATAACTGATTGGACAATTCAAGCAGTGGTAATTTAAATATCATGAAATTGTACATTGTCAGTTCGAAACAAGAGTATGCACCGAACGGGTAACGAAAGAAATGTGTGAACTCGCTTGATGCGACCGATCGATCGTAATTATGTTGCGGAAACTGAATCATCCGAAATTTTCTTACGAGACGTGGTTCTCAGTAAAATACAATCTGATTCGAGTGACGATTATCCAGAGATTGAAAGTGATTAACGCATGAATTTCGAATATTCAAAGTGGTCGTCGTCTCAATTGTCATCGAATTTGTGCTGTTTTTCGAATGTTCCGAAAACCAAAGTGACAGCGTTGTAAATGTGACAAAAGTGCTGTTCAGTATATTGCACAACATTTTCGAATGAAATATGAATAGACTTTCAATGAAACAACTTGTGATTAGCTGACCTGGTTTGATTTTCCTATTGTGCATGTTTCTTTTAGTGAATTCAGGCAGAAAATAAACTAGTTCACAGCTGTCAGACTGTGTGTAATAAAAGAAATTTTCATTATTTAAATTTTTCAAACGAAATTATTTTGTTCTGAAATTAAAATAAGCGTAATGGATTTGTCGAAAAACGGAGGAAATATACTAGAGCGCGAAGAAGGCTTATTAATTTCGCTGGTGGAACAGCATGCTGAAAGAATTGCAAATAACAGCACCGATGGGCTTTCGTTGGAGCAAAATAGAGAGGCTTGGCTGGCCATTGCCAATGAATTTCAAGCAATTTCCGGTATTGCCAGGGACCCGCAGAGCTTGTACAAGCAATATCAAAATTTGAAGCGCCAACCACTGGGTAACGTGGGAGTTGAGATAATGCAGCCGCATAGAATGAGTGATGAAAGGTCTCATATACAAACCGAAAGGGAAGAGGTGAAGAATGATTCATTTGTAACTGGAATACCGACTCCTGTTAGGGGCAACGGTAAATAATTTCTTATTAAATCTAGACATTTTAATGAATATTCCAAACTTTTAAGCTATCATTGCAAGCAATACTAAGCCGATTGGGCATAATGACTCCATCGAAAGGAACGCACTTCCAGCAGAACCGGTACCGCTTCTTTTATCCTCAACGCATATGTTGTTTCAAAAAAAATCATGCATTTATTTTCAGGAACCTCCCCTACGCAGTTTGAGAAATAATGAGCGCTCAGCTAAATTACGCAGTGCTCATGCCGAGGACGCATATTGGATAAACAAGGAGGCACGTTCTGCTAGCAGGCACGTACGGGCCAAGCAACTTTATGAACTTCGAATCGAAAAGTTGAAAGATCAGATTTTAATAACCGAGCAACATTTGCAAAGGCTCATATAGGTGAAATTTTAAACATAATTAATACACTAAAGTTTTGAATATCGGAGAGGTACTGTTTCAAATTACGAATAAATACGATTACCTTTCGAATTTCAATGTTTCTAACCTGACTGGCGAAGAAAATGCTGTGGACGAATTGTTATCACCAGTGCTGCATATTTATTGATATTAACGCTGTTTCCCATTGCAATATTGTAAGAGATCTTTTCCTGAGTATAATCTGACTCCTGGGTGCGTTGTTCTCAAAATCCAGTTCCAATTTCTAGGGCAAAGGCGTCTTCTTGCTCTTTTGTAATCGACGATAGGTTTTTCTTTTTACTACATCATCCATATGAATGAGTTTGCCTAATCAAGAAAGCCACTGAATCTAAATTCCTGTGATAACCTTTTGTGTTTAGTAACCGTTTGGAAGCTGAACTTATAAGATTCTATCAATTTTTCCACATAAGACATGAGTCGTTCACACAGCAGACCTGAAACGATTGCATAAGTGAAGCCACGATAATGGATAGATATCATTAAGACTACTATGACTTGGCATGATTTCTTGTCGCCAGATTTTGTAGAGGAGATCGTATCAGCAGTTCAATAACTCCTTGCCGTATATTCTTAATAGCTCAGCTCGTATCCCAGCTGCGACGTTGACCTTGAGCTTTTGGTGATGGTATCCATTAACGTAAACATTTCATGGGCATTGGAACGAATCTTATAAGGTAAGTGAACTTACTACACTATGAACCGTACTACATAAGGTAAGTGAACTCTTGACATGGCTCTGGTCTTTGCGAAATAGAATGTCATGTCGGGATACTTTTACTCATACATTTTTCCACTCTCGTAGCTATATTTTGTGACAGCGGAACGTGCGAGTCACATTGCAGAAAATCTCATTGGCTTCTGAATGCTCATAGTTTTTAACGCTGTCTTTAATTGGCAGTGGATGTTAAAGCCGCCTGGTGCTGCTGTCATTCTTCGTCACATAACATGAGTTTCTGTGGTCCTCAGTCATCAGCAGCAGTTCGCAGAGTATTAATAATTTGACACAACTGTGCTGGGCATCCATCAAGCTGATTGTGGTTCATTTGATTGCGTGCCTGTTGAACTGGAGCCAAGTTGCTTCGTGTAGCGATATGCTGAAATCGAATACTAGTGATCACCAGGATCTAGACTGTAGCATAGGATATTAGTCTGAAGACATTTGTAGTTATCTGAACGGGTTGACGGTAGTTCGCGAAGGTTGAAACAAAAATGCCTTCGCTGTTCCCATTGGGAATGAAGACAAGAATAACCAACATTTGCACTCGAGCATGTCTCATAAAGGCTATTAAGTCTGTTATAGAATCGAGAAGCAACTTCACCTTTATCCCTTATCAGAGCGTTGGCAGTATATATTACAAATCGAGCAATTTGTCGGATGGCCATAGGCCATAGGACAGCTATGCAGAGACATGGTGTCTAAAGATCTCACTTCCTGCCACATATTACTGTGGTGATGCAGATCATATTGGTATATATGTTGATAAATCTTCTATCACGAGTGCTAGGTATTACAAACTTTTGACCATTTTTTGAAAACTAATATATAATATATCAAATTTTATTGGCGATGAGTAAAACAAGAGTGGCTTAGAACGACAGTGTCGTATGCGTCGCCTTGGGCTATTTTAGCAAGTTTCCACTACAGTCCATTATTATTTAAGTTATTATACCTTCTTCATAGCATATTTTTATAGTCTGTTTAATTACTCTTCTCGATACACAAAATATCAAATTTTTTTTGTTGGTATTTCGGGTTTAATCACGCAAATCGGGTTCCACAATCGCTGTATTTTCCCCAAATCATCTTTGAAAATATCTCCAAGAACAATTATGTCGGTAATGATTATTTCTATGCCATGCTTACGTCATCATCCATCATCTATGACTGATGAGTTTAAACATTTTGCATTTGGCCATAAAATGGCAAGTGACGTCCTTAATGAAGTTATGAAGTTTTATAAACCTTTCTCCGAAATTTTTGGGGACTCCTCCATATGAAGTGACTTGGGCTTTGTCTTAGAGATTGTAGTGCAAAAGTGCTGTAAGGTTTGAATTAACTGTTGTTATTCTCATCTTCAATTCAGACAATGGTTTTTCAGCTCTCTCATGCTTATGTTTTGGTGGCACAAGAAGCTTAAAGTTAGCCACCGCTTTTATGTCATTCCCGACCTGTTGGTAAATAATTTCAATGGCATCATGTACAAAAATGAAGAAAGAATTATTAAATCAATTCCAAGCAATATACGAGCCAATAAATTTTGAGAATCCCGTTTCAAAGTTCAAAATGGCAACCTTACCAAAAACAAACCAAAGTAGATTTAATATATAAAATTATCGTCTCACAGTGTTTGTTAAAATACTCCTCCGAAATTTTAAGTGGCAAGTTCCGAGGTGAAAGTGTATAATTCTAAGAATCCGTTTTATATCAACGGATGTGCCGATTAAATTTACTTTTCCGAATAGATTAGTATTTGCAATGACTATGAATTATTCACAATGCCAAACGGTGTCTGTTTGTGGCTGGGATTTGAGCACACGATGTTTTTCACACGTGGCATCCTCTCGAGTGGGTGAACCATCCAGTTTGTTGTGGTAGCCAAAGCTGGGTTAACAAAAAATATAGTTCGCGCTATATCATTGAGAGATTGATATTGTTTGAGAGTTTTACAGTCACAATTATATTAAAAACAAAATTAAATAAATTATAACAAATTAAAACAAGATAAATGTAATAGTCGGTCAAGACCGATTACATAATACCCACCAATCATTCAACCAAGAGTAAAGATTCTATAAAAGGAAGTTATGGACAAATTCATATTGTTAACTGTTAGAGCCATGGCCCAAATATGGTTCTATACCAAATTTCACTACAATGCGATCAAATAGTTGTCTCTCAGGCTTATTTCCGTGAAATCGGGAGTAAACCGTCTATTGGAGGTACCCGACATTCTGCACCGAATTTCATAAAATTTTACAATGTGTTGGTTATGACTCAAATTTGCTATCATCGAGGATTCCATTAGAATGTAATGAAACACCTGAACGAAACACCTGATTTTCTGATTTCCTGGAATTCGGGAATAAATGTTCTATGGGAGGTACCTGAAATTGTTCACCAATTTTGATCAAATTTTAAAATGTTATGGCAATGACTCACACATGCTTGTATGTCAAAAGAATGCAAAGGAACGCTTGACTATTTTACTGATTTCCTTGAAATCGGGTGTAAGCGTTCTACTCGGGGTACCTAAAGTTAAAGACCCATTCTGCTTTAATTTTATAATGTCATGGTTAAGACAGAAAAATTCTTCAATACCAAATTTTGGCATTGCTTATGGTGCCGCCCTTGCTTTCAATACTAATTTCTCTGAAATCGGGAGTAAACGTTCTATTGGTAGTACTGGAAGCTATGGATCGATCTTGATAAAGATTTACAATGTCATGACAATGACCAAAGAATGCGTCAATTCTCTATCTCAGTAGTCAACGATAACGCTCCTTAATTTTATGGGAATTTTCTTGAAATCGAGGATACACGCTCTATATGAGATACCTGAAGTTACAGGCCAACATTGTTGAAATTTGGCAATGTAATGGTCATCACCCAAAAATGCTTCCATACCAATTTTCAACGGATTGCATTGATTTCTTGAGTTTTTTTTACTGATTTCCGTGAAGTCGGAAATAATTGACCTATGGGAGTTACCTGAAATTATTGACCGAGTTCGCCCGTTTACGAACTCGAAATTAATCAAGTTATCGTGCCTTCGGACGGACATTAGGATTTAGCCTTATTTTATGATTCTACGCATATGTCTCCAAGAAATATATGGTGGAAAATGATTATTTCTAAGCATTACATACTTGGCACAAACCCATAATACCCTCAGTCTATGACTGATTGGTTACAAAATATAATGTTTGGTATTTTGTTATTATTATAAAGAATTAAGAATTTTGCGATAATGCGCTTACCGCTAGGCCCAAAGTAACACTTAGAACTTGGTCTATCTTTGTGATAATTGTGCTCGTTCTGCCCCCGTTGCTCACAAATTGATATTTTGCATAGGCTTTCTATTTTGCTTTCTTTATTATATTTTTTTGTTTTTGTTTTTGCAACCTTTGCGCTTTCGGGCAATTACTGGCATTTAATGCCAAAAGATCAAGGTTTCAGTCTACACTTGTCACTTTGGCTATTTGGCCCGAGTTTATTGGCACTTTAAAATTCACTTTCAGGTTTTTAGCTAATGTATTTTACACTTTTGATTTAGAAATTCACGCACTCGATTTAAACGCGACTGCTCACTTTGAACGCTCTCTCTGTCTCTCACGCTCTCTCTGTCTCTCACGCTCTCTCTGTCTCTTATTAAATGGAACGTATATTGCTTGATGGTGTTTTCGTATATTCATGCATGTTTTGTGTGTTGTTGTTTGTGTAAATTGCAACAAGTGCTGCAAGAAGATTTTAAATCAAATTGGTTTACCATGACAACATCAATAACAACACAATGTAGCTGGACACACACACACACACACACACACAC